>LPNX010749087.1:3931-28086 GCA_001517045.1 Pseudotsuga menziesii | reverse complement strand
ATTGTGGTGGTTGGCATAAGGTGGACATACTTGTAATAAGATCATGTTCTAATTTTCACTTTAATGTTTCTATAATACAATAGCTATCAATAAAGTATTCATAAGCTTTGTGTTTAGAGAGATTGTACTTATGTCTAGTGAGAATGTGATAGTATTTCCATTGTACTTGTATTTCCCATGAATTGATTGTGTCACGTGCATTATTGGGCTAACTCTTTTTATGAGCATTTCCTCAACTTTAATATCCATAACTAGGACAACTAGTTATTCACCAAGGTCCATCTTATTTCACATGGATAGGCCATGGCCATTTATCTCTTCGATGCATTTACAGTTAGCATGGTTTCCATGCTTTTTATAATTTTGTTTGAATTATTGGATATGAGTAACTTGAATACCAAGCCAACAATACAACATGCAAGCTGAATTACTAATATACATGTAATGAAACAAACCTTTTATGTTTAATTTAAAATTGATTTAAAATTATGTTATACAATGTGGCTTTAAAAAACAACATAAATCACTTATTGCAATTAACCAATTTCTTTAGTTATCATGTATTCACACATTCCCTAATTTCATTTACTTTATATTTTTAATTCAATATTTAAAACATAATATCAACCAACTCTTCTAAATGTGTTATTCTTACAAGAACCTCGTTTTATCAAAGTTCCTTTACACTTTCTAAGTATTCCTAATTAACAATTCTAAACAAATATGACAAGTTTAAATGATATATGGTCATTTAATATACAACATGATCAATCATTAGAAAATATTATGATTAATATATAATTTATCTCAAAATAATTATTATAATACTATAGCATGAGATTTTCAAAAAAATAATTTAACTTGGCAAACATATAATATAGGATTAAAAAAATTAAAAAAAATCCATTGTTAAAAATACAATAATTTTAAATATCATTTTTAAAACTATGTGAGCAAGATGAGTGAAAAACCAAGCCAAATTCCAAATATAATTGGAGTTAAAGCAGTAAATTAATTTTGGCTCTTTATGAATAAGTACCTCTCAATGTACAAGCCATGTCTAGAATGGGTTATTCATAAGTTCTTGGCATACTNAATATAATTGGAGTTAAAGCAGTAAATTAATTTTGGCTCTTTATGAATAAGTACCTCTCAATGTACAAGCCATGTCTAGAATGGGTTATTCATAAGTTCTACTCCACTAGCATTGTAACCAAATTCTTTCAAATTTTTATCTTAAAGAAAGGGACCTGTTTACTTGTCTGTGATTTCAATTTTAAATCCCATTTATCCATTTTTGATAGGACACTATAGATATTTAACTTCAGTGTTTCTTTTAAATCCCATTTACCCATGTTTCATAGGACACTTATATATTTAACTTCATGTTTCACGATAAAGAAGGAAATTTGAATAAATTCTTTTTTTTCTCAACTCTATGGCTTGAAAAGTTATTTATAGTCATTAACTTGAATAAGATTTAAGTTCCTAGTTTTGGATGGTTAGATAGTTATATGAATAGCATTTGAGTAAGCAAGGACTAAGGCTTAATCCCAATTTATACAACCTTACTTAGCTATCAATTCATTGTCATATTACTCATTAATGTTTTATTTATGGAAATATTTAGGGGTGATAGTTTAAGGTTAATTTTTTTAATGTTTTTTTCCATAAAAAGATTCACCATATTTTATTTTTTCTAAAACGATTCACCCAAATTCTATAGGATAAAAACATTTTTCTTTAAACATTGTCAAAATTGTCGAAAAAATACATTAAATTTTAAAAACTTTTACAAAAATATTGTCAAACATTTTATAGTTGAAAATTTAAGAATTAAAAAGATTTACCAAGGTTTTTACACTTTAAGAAAATTATGGATCCTAAAATTTCCTTGAGTCCCCAACAATGTGATGCCAAGTTAGCTTGCACATGGTTATCATTGATTAGAGAATATGAAAATAGACAACTTCCCATTAGTTAGACCTCACTTGCATAATTCCTACTTAAACCATTGTATAGTTAAAGGCCCCATGTTAATTGGGGCTAACCTAAGTGGTTGTGGGATGGAAGTGTCATGTTGAGCTAATGATGAGAATATTGTTGTAATCGCTACAAGCCCTATTGTTGACATAGTTTTGTGCCTTGAAGAATCTAGGGTTTACCTGAGGTACCATTCTCGAAAAGAGAAGTGCCAAAGTGTTTGCCTCGATATAATTACATGGAGAAAAATAAAATAAAAAGTTAAAGGACTCATGTTTCACTGAGCGTGACTGTACCTATCACTTGTACTTTTGAGGTTGAGGTGTCATCACCATCAAGATCTTGAGGTCACTCCAAAAAGATGAATATATAAATTGAAAGTGCGTAAATTTGACCACTTGGAAGAAGTGCTTCAAAGTCGCCAATAAATAAATCATAACAAAAGAAGGAAAATATTTATGGTGATAACTTCTCCAAATGGCTACAGTTGACTATTCGATCATTTCAAAAGCAATCAAAATAACTATTTTATCATCCCAAAAATTTAATTTTATCATGTTCACCAATACTGTACACTGTTATTTTACCTAAAAATCCAGTGTTTCTCTTTTTACGAGTTTGATATGTCAACAAAACATAATACATATATATTTTTATTATTAGAGTTTCTAAGGATTTCCTTGCAAGAGGATTCAATTTTAGGACTATAGTAAATTGTGTTAACAACACGAAGTGCATAGGGAAGCTTATCATTATATTAGTATTGCATATAGTGTATTTAATATTCCAAATCTTATCTTTTGCCATAGAAAAATGCTTAATCATNGTGTTAACAACACGAAGTGCATAGGGAAGCTTATCATTATATTAGTATTGCATATAGTGTATTTAATATTCCAAATCTTATCTTTTGCCATAGAAAAATGCTTAAGCATATGAACCTTTGCACTTCCCTCTTTATGTGCTTTGGGAATTGATTGAAAATGCTCACATGCGAAGAATTTAAACAACTTTACACAATAAAAGCAAGCACTTAATAAATTGCACTCGATAAATAAGGCTAAGCTAGGGTAGACTAGGGTATGGTTTAAGCTAGTTTTGGGTAAGGTAGACTAGCATAGGATAGGGTAAAGTAGTCTATACTTGTTATGTATAGGCTAAGCTAAGCTAGGTTAAGTGCTAGGATAAGATAACATAAGTTAGGCTAGGTTAGGATAGCTAAGGGTAGGGTAGGGTAGAGTAGGCTAAGCAAGTCTAGGCTAGGGCAAGCTAGGTTAGGGTATGATAGACCGATCNGGATAAGATAACATAAGTTAGGCTAGGTTAGGATAGCTAAGGGTAGGGTAGGGTAGAGTAGGCTAAGCAAGTCTAGGCTAGGGCAAGCTAGGTTAGGGTATGATAGACCAATCTAGGGAATTCTAGGAAATGATTGGTTAGGTTAAGCTAGGGTAGGCTAGGATAGGGGTTAGGATAAGGAATGCTAGGGTTATCCTAAGGTAAGGTAGGGTAGGGTAAGATGGGATAAGGTAGGGTAGGATATGTNTGATTGGTTAGGTTAAGCTAGGGTAGGCTAGGATAGGGGTTAGGATAAGGAATGCTAGGGTTATCCTAAGGTAAGGTAGGGTAGGGTAAGATGGGATAAGGTAGGGTAGAATATGTAGGATAGGCTAGGGTATGCTAGGTTATTTTAGGCTAGGGTATGCTATGTTAGTGTAGGTTAGGCTAGGGTATGATAGGTTGGTTTAGGCTAGGGTATGATAGATTAGTTTAGGTTAGTCTAGGCTAGATTAAGTTAAAGTATGGTAGGTCAGGTTAGGTCGATGTATTAAGGTAGGTTATATTTGGATAAGGCATATTATGGTAGGTTAGTCTAGCTTATTAGTGAGTTAGGGTAGTGGTAGTCTTGTGTAGGTAAGGGTAACTAATTCCAAGTCACTAAAGGTTAGGTAGGGTAGGCTATTGTAGGGTTGGAATGACTATTGTAGGTTTAAGATAAGATAAGGGAGGTTAGGGTTAGATAGAGGAGGATAAGGTAGGGTAGGATATGGTAATCTAAGCTAGCGTAATATATGGTTAGGGTAAGTTACACTAGGCTTGGGTTATGTTAGGCTATATTAGGTTAAGATAGGGTAGGGTATGCTAGACTAGGTCATTAGGTAGGACTAAGGTAGGATAGGATAGGTTAATGTAAGCTAGGCTAGTCCAAGTTAATGTAGGAATGATGGGTTAGTATACGATAAGGATAGATTAAGTTGGGTAGGTTAGGATATGGTATAGTATGGTAGGTTAGTCTAGCTCAATGGTATATTAGGTTAGTAGTAGGCTAGTGTGGGAAATGATAACTCATTTTAAGTTAGTGCAAGTTTGATAGGGTAGGATATGGTAATCTAAGCTAGGGTAATATATGGTTAGGGTAAGTTACACTAGGCTTGGGTTATGTTAGGCTAGATTAGGTTAATATAGGGTAAGGTATGCTAGACTAGGTCATTAGGTAGGACTAAGGTAGGTTAGGATAGGTTAACGTAAGCTAGGCTAGTCCAAGTTACTGTAGGAATGATGGGTTAGTATACGATAAGGGTAGATTAAGCTGGGTAGGTTAGGATATGGTATAGTATGGTAGGTTAGTCTAGCTCAATGGTAGATTAGGTTATTAGTAGGCTAGTGTGGGAAATGATAACTCATTTTAAGTTAGTGCAAGTTTGATAAGGCATGTTAGTCTAGGGTAGGATGGAATAGGGTAGTGCAAGGAATCCTATACTCATTATAAACAAAGTTATTGATATTAAGGTTTATAGTTGTTTAAATAAATGTAAACATTTTCATATATCTATTTTCACATGGAGCCCATTTTTTGTTATTACATTATTCAATTTGCACTAATAATTATCTTCATAACATAC
This sequence comes from Pseudotsuga menziesii, assembly GCA_001517045.1. Lineage (NCBI taxonomy): Eukaryota > Viridiplantae > Streptophyta > Pinopsida > Pinales > Pinaceae > Pseudotsuga > Pseudotsuga menziesii. The sequence continues at coordinate 23,203 of LPNX010749087.1, read as the reverse complement.
CTATTGAAGAAAATTAATTATCTCCCCTTTCCTTTTTTTCAATTCAATACTGAATATATAAGTAGTGGCATCAATATTAATGTGCCATATGAGAAATATTAGAGTAAAATATTGCTAGATGAGAAATATTAGAGTAGTGTCCATTCATTTATGATAAATCTCATTGCATGGGTACTTGTATATATCCTATCCTTTTTATATGTTTTATTTCTTATGTGTGTTGTGTTTCAATGATTTCAATAATTTTATAGTGATCAAAATAAATATATGTGTACATATATATTTATTTTCAATATCTTGTTATAAATTTCAACCAAGAGTGAGTTTTACACCTTATCATTATTTTAGTAAAATTAATTATTTTACAAGAGGGGAATTAAACCCCTCGAAAATCTTGAAGGCGTTGGAGAAGAGGGGAATTTTCTCTCTCTAAAACATATATTTTTTTACTATGTATAAAATTACATTTCCTAAATAATTTTGATAGATTCATTATGTCATGTATATTGAGCATTTTCTTGCTTGTATGCAATTTATTTATTTAAATGTTGTATGCTATGCCATTTTGTGTGTTAGCTTGCATAACTATGTTTTTGTAATAAATTTAAAGAATTTCTTTCAAATGACATAATGGATATGTAATTCTTTTTTTAGGTTTAGAAAATGGGTCTTTTTATATCTTTACAATATGTATAAATATTATTATTATTATATTATAATTATGGGTAATGAATTATTCTCATTTAATACAAGGAAATGTTTGTGAGGTTTGGACTTAGGATTTAGGCATATGATTAAGATTACCCTTAGGGTTTTAGATTTAGGATCGAGTCTTAGAGATATAGATTTAAGGTTAGACTAGTGATAGGTTAGGGTGGGAAATATAAGGTCAGGTAGGTTAATCTAAATTAGGTAAATTAGGGTATATTATACTAGGTAGCCTAAGGTAGGGTAGGGTTGGGTAATATAGGGTACTTCGGTGAGGATATGATAGTTTAAAGTATTACAATTTAGGGTTTTCAATGACATTTAGTGTTAATGTAGGAAAACATACCATCACACATTATAAATTTACCACGAGAAGGTATAATTAGACTTCTCCCCTTTGGGTTAGTAATTACCCCCATATTACGATTGAAACTATTGTTGGTTTTATTATATTGCTACTTGCGATCCCATCCAAGCCCCATCCAAGCTATTTAGGATTTTATGATGCAACAAATTAAATGCATCTAATATATCATACATAATGCAAAAATGAAATTGTCATGACTCATCTAATAGAAATAAGAAAGGAATAAAACCAACAAAAGTGAATGCAAAAAATAACTAAGAATATATTCACAATATTAAGATTGCATATAGTCCCAATCATTAACAATAAGATGAGGAGATCCTGCAATTCAAAACTAAAAATGATAAGTACATAGCTACGTTAGCAAAAATTTAAATGAGATATAATTTTTTTTAGAAAGAATGCCATGAGAAGAGTCTATAGTAATCATATATCTATTCCAACAACACTAGAAATATAAAAATAAATATCGACCAATAATGGTGGCTTCTCCATTGACATGAAAACAAGTTTACAATGCTAAGAAAAACCGCTTTGTGAAAGAGGTTGGTGAGTCATGGTCTTTTTTTGGGTCTTTAACATTTTGAATCTCCTTCCTTGACTCTTCCACTTCTATCACAATTTTGTCCTCTTCTTGAGAGGAATTTTAAATAAATTTGATTTTTTTACAATTTTAATTTCTCATGAATTTAGCAATTTTTATTCTCCTATTAATACTTCTCAACATAAGTTTGAAGATATGACGTTTATCATTACAATTCACTATCCCACTCCAAGTGAGATTTACTATTAAAACTATTTTTTGTTGGACAATGCTAGGCACTCATTCCTTTATATTGTGTGTAGTGTATAAGTGTTCTTCTTTGTGGTGATTATTGATATATGTTCTTCTTGAATTTTATTATTATGTCAATGTTCCATGTCAAAACCCCAATTTTTCCAAAAATTTTAAAACTTTTAAAATGCATATAAATTCAATAAATGCAGTCACTAATTGTTTGATTAGATATATGTTACCAAATTCATTATCTGCTGGTTATGTTTATCAATAGAACAATTTCTTTTCAGTTTACTGACTTTGTTTCTTTTTGCGACCACAAGGTGAGACTGTCATGCAAAACTGGGCTTACTTAGCTTTCAAGCCAATGCAGAGAGTTTTCCCTGTTCTTACAGACTACAGGTGAGAAGCTTTGGGCGCTGCTTGAAGTAAATTTTTAAAGCATTTGAATATAAGATTGTCGTAAATAGTGAACTCAGTAAAGAAATAGATACTAACAAAATTCAAGGTATTCAAGGTATAATTACTTCATTGTTTCTATTCTTTTAATTCTTAAGGGATAGAATTTAGTTTATCAGTAATGGTTGCAACCGTTTTCTTTCTAGTCACCAAAATAATTTAGTCCTCAAAAGTTTACAAAACTGTTTTACATCTACCATGGTGGTCGATTGTATTATAAAATACTTAATAATTCTTTACAGGTAGAAATGTAAGATCAAGGTCTATTTTTTTTTTTTATATTTGTACATCTTACTAAATTATGCCATGTCTGAAAAGAATACTTCACAGTACTAAAGAGTTTATGTATCAAATTCTTACTTTCATTTCTCCCAAGTTAAGGGGATTATAACCTCATTGAATACTGCAATCAAATAATTTATGCTAGTGTTGGAGGTTTATATTCCTTTATACTATAATTGTTTGGAGAAATATAATCTGTTTAAGGTTAGTAATATTGTTCATAATCTCAAGATAAAATTTTAAGCTTATAAAGACCTAACAAACTTTCATGCAACTCTGCTAGTTCCATGTTAAATTATTTAAGGTAAGTGACTACCCTAAGTATGGATATACTTACCATGTAAACAAAATTTCTTTTCATGTCTTAATAACAACCTAACTTTTGATTACGATACAATTGGCTTCATAATAAAGGCCAAGTCTATAAACAATTGAGTTGTAGTATAAATCTTTACAATTGATAAGTCTAAAGGTTATCTTTGAATATGCATTCTATCCTCCTTTACCAATTGGCCTCCTGATCTCCTTTGCAAGTATAAATATACTTGGTTAAATAATAATTCTTCTTTATTACCTTACAATTACTAGAATAACAGAGTAGATACTTGTAAGCAAGATTCTCACCAAGAGAATAATTTTACTACTCTTTTCTTAAGTCATACTTTATAAAACTCTTGTCATTTTTTGTGATTATAAATGTTTGATGGTAATGTTAAAGTAAGGAAAGGAGGTATGTAAAGGCTTAAGTTACGATATAGGAAAATATATACTTTGTTTTATAAACCATAATTATATTCACAAAGGTCGTATGGTTTCCCACGACCTCGATGATTACTAACAAAGTCTTTGGTGAAAAAATCAATAGGTACTCATAGTACGTGCATGGTGGATTAAAGTGGAACTTTGGGTAAGTTAAAATGATTGGAAATCATTTTCTAGAAAGCTGGATTGCTATGACTATACAAATTTACCCATAGCGTGAAAAATTTGACGTGGAAACGTGGCAATTCCTTATCCATGCATTCGATTGTTAAAAGGCCACATTCAAACCCTAACTTCGCCATTCTTCCGTCGCCTTCGGGAATTCTCCACTCTGCTGTGATTATTCTCAAGGCACTGTCATTACCTTGCCCTATGACAGCCTCCCAAATGCTATTCCTCCTTGAATGTTCGTCCACTACCTGTACATGGATGTTGTTGTAACAATATTTGGTGCTTTATGAAGGTTGTTGATAACATTCTCAGGGTTTTCTCTCTCACCGTTCTCTTGTCTCAAACCCTTGACTGTAAACATTTTCCTACTCCATGAGTGCTGAAGTATTGTTCTTCGAGACAGAATTTGGATGTATGATGTGCTGTTAACCCTATTCTCCCTTCTGCAGACGGCTTCCCTATTTACGTTCATGGTCATTACACAGTTCGATGGTGGTCGCGCCTCACCACAATTTTAGGTAAGAGGACTGTCAGTCCTTCTTCTATTTGCTAATTTGTTTTAGAGTAGATAAAAATCATTTTTAAATAGGTTTTAATGTGAACTCTTCTTGTTACAGGTTGGTTCCTTCCTTTTCTTGGCTGTGCGAGGTTGCAACAGCAGTTCTAGGTTTACAGGTAAGCTTGGTTTTTAACCATGGTCGTTCCTCTTTTCTTAGTCCATTTGGAACAATAATGGTTGTGTGGTCATGAACTATCACCCTTGGGGTTTCAGTTTACCTATTACTTTGTTTTGTTGTTTATTCTTGTATGGGGCCCTTGAGCTGCACGAAGGTGCTCTAGCCCTGGCTGTAAATGCATTTCAAATCTGTTTTAAGAACTTGTAGAAGCCGTGGCTTGAGTAGCCTTTTAAAACTCTTCGCTTGGCTTTACTGTGGAAAGACTAAGGCTGAGAGATAACTTGGAAGGAAAAGGGGCTTAAAACCCTCGATTTCCTACTTCTGTTAATGTTTTGTATTTACAGGGTTTTAACCCTATCTTAAAACATGAGTTGTTAATACAGCCTTTTCAATTATCTTGTGCTTACAGTACATTACTGCAATTTATTTATTTCCTTGTTTATATGTATTATAATAATAATATTTAAGCTCGGCCGTAAGAGAAATATTTACATGATCTTGGAAATTTATCTTGGGTCAAAAAAAATATACCTCTGTAAATTATATTAGTTAAATTGTAATAAATGAATTAGCTCAGTAGGTCGAGCATGCTGTAACTCTATTTGTTTAATTTATATTTATGGTGGAGTACTTAAGTAACTAACAGTTACTTCCTTTTTAAGTACATAAACTATAATTGATCTTGTATTACTAAGATTGACTAGATTACCCATGTTACTGCTCTTGTACCTAGTATTTTAACTTGCATACTTTGTCCATACAGTACATATGATAGAAAGAATATTTTATGAACATATTACCTTATCTATAGGTACTATTGTTCTTATGATTATAGTTACTTAGTTTATTATATTTGAAAAAGTTGGAGTTGTTATTATATAACTGTTACCAAGCAACTTATAATAAGTTTATGTTTTATTACAGTAATTTAGGTATCTGTTATAAACAGCCTTTTTGTATAGAATTATTTCCAGTTACTGTTGATATTATAACTGAATACATTACTTCATTTAAATAAGTAGTGAGCTGTGCTTATCAATTTTATATTTATCAACTGTATTCTTTATTAGTTATAAACACAAGATAAATTATTATTTAATTACTATGTTCTTACATTTTCTATACTAAATACCTTATTAGAGAAACCCTTTCTATTTTATATAATATCTCATTTAAATGACAAACTAATAATTATAAAATTTACTCCTAAGAGAGCTAATCTAATTACTGCATAGTTAATAAGTTTATAGTTACACATTTTTGTTTATATTTAACTAAATAGCACAGAATTCGAAAGAATAACCTATATACATACATACATACATACATACATACATACATACATACATACATACATACATACATACATACATACATACATACATACATACATACATACATACATACATATATATATATATATATATATATATATATATATATATATATATATATATATATCCTTTTGTATGTAAATCCTGCTACGAGCTGAAATACCTGTAGGATTAATTCAAAAATATAGCTGTTCTCTCTTTCCATTTAATTTTTTTTCTTTTTTATGTAAACAGTGATTAAGACTGGAAGAAGGTAAACTGTAAATATATGAAGCAATTAGGTTACTGAAAGTAACTAAAGTAACAAGAAATCCTTTTTCTACTGGTACATGCTATCATCAGTAAACAGATTAATTTTTCTTCTAAAAAACAACACAAAGAAAATACTCTATAATTCTACTAACATTCTATTATGTATTATCATCATATCATCTTTCTTTAATTCTTTACCCCTGCGCTAGAGTACGGTCTGGTAAAAACCCAGATGTGGAAAAACACAGTGGGTCTTTATTCTTTCATCAAAGATTCTATTACTAATAAACTAAAACATTTACATCACTAAACCAACTAAATGTTATATCCTAAACTACAAACATAACATTCAACCATTCACAGTTATTAAAACAAAGACAGTTAAGTGACAGAACCTGCTTGAACTTTGGACAACAACAGCAATAGGAGGCCGTTCCTCCCTACCAACTCTTGGAGAGCGCTCAAACGGTGACTCCTCAGGACCCCTGAGCTTGCTCTGGTCTCCCTGGATGGAACTAGGTGCAGCAATAGTCAAATACCAGTCTTCAAAACTCAATATCAAATCTGAACTTATCAGTAATTTCTTCCAGCCAACAAGCTGTAATAAACCAAGTCATTGCAGCATTCCTCTCAGAACAACTTCCTTACTATTTTTCCCTTTTTCCCCAATGAATTTCCTGAAAATCATTCCACCTGAATGATTCCTCTTTGGAAAATATCTGAACTTATCAGTAAGTTCTTCCATCCAACAAGCTGTAATAAACCAAGTTACTGCAGCATTCCTCTCAGAACAAATTCCTTACTGTTTTTCCCTTTTTCCCCAATGAATTTCCTGAAAATCATTCCACCTAAATGATTCCTCTCTGGAAAATGTCTGAACCCCTAGCTCTATTCATTGGGTACTTTTAAAAGATTGCCTAGGTCTTTTTGGGTTAGTTGTCATTTATTGAGCCACCTACTCTGATCCCACTTTCTTGGGGGATCATGACCCCAACTGTAGGGAAGTTTCCACCTGCAACTTAGGAAGTGTTTGAGGATGCTGCCACTTGTCTTTTTCCCTCCACCTAGTTCCATCCATCAGTTTGACCAGTAACCTCTTTTTAACATCTCTCCCATGCTGTTGTCTCCAATTTTATTTATTAATAATAAAATATTCTGAATTAAATTCCACTTATGTTGACTCTGCTGAGTCATCAGTTCCTACTTAGCATTAAATTTAACATAATGTCTTAGGAAATGTAATTAAAATAATTTAACATTATTTTACAAAATTGGGGTATGTGACATTCCATTTCCAATACTTGTATTGGCATGAGGGAGAATGTGTTATTGATTTCAGAATTATATTGTATTCAAGGAAAATTTAAATCATATTTATGTGTTAGATTAACAAGTAAATAAAAGGAAATTGACGTTAAACATCAAATATATGCTTATATTCTTCTTTCAAGTGTAGCATGGTTAACTAAAACTTGGTGATTTGTTGTCCTTCTCACAAAATCTCATTTTCATTTGAATTATTCTCAAAGCAAGTGGCAAGTGGTTGGCCATTCCAACCCTTTGTCTGACCGATCAATTCCTTATTGCTCTTATTTTCTTATAGAGATTATTTGTCTCCGTTAGTTTTTGTGAAGGGAAATTAGGTGAAGAAATTATACCCACACCATTGTCTACATTTTAAAACAATTCATTTTTTTGCTCAGTTTCAACACATTATGCATTGTCAAAATCTAAGTTTTCCCCTTTGTTATTCACCAATATCTTCAATTTTTTAATTCTTTTCATATTCAAACTATTAATGGAAATTTGTCAAAATTTTTGAAATATTAATCTACTTATCTCATTCTAATGGAAATTCACCTCCACAACCATTATAGAAGCCAAACTACAAACTAAAGTTGACAACCAATCACCATTTGGAGGCTCCCAAGTCTAACGCATCACACCACATGTCAAAGAGAATAAGAGCCAAATGTCAATATAAAATATTATAATTTTAGAGTTGTCATGCATGTAGGATGATCTATTTAAACATGATGTAAGAAATTTTTCAAATATAGATATTGTAGTAGAGTTCCATTGCTCAATGAACATATCACCAATGGTCATGTTCCTCACATCATACATAAGTTTATTGCTTCCAAAATAAAATAAAATAAACATAAATGATACTTGAATTGCACACTTTCTCCAAGTTACTTAAAAAAAAAGAATCAAACAATCGGGTTATTCTTTATTATCCTCCACATTTGACATAACCTAATCCTCCATCCCTAATAGGAAAACAGTGCCAAAACCCTTTGCATTTTCAAACTGGGTATTACCAATGCTACTATGAATCTCAATGCTTATATTATATGAGTTTCGCCACAAACACTGATAAAGTCTACATGCATTGTCATCTAATGACAACTAGTTTTTGGAAATTTTACTAGAATGCCACTTCAATGCAATTTATAAATTTCATCTTCTTTATAGAAGATTACTTGTATCCTAACACCATAATTCTTTTCCCTGGGAATGTTGTAAATTGAATTACATGTGCAAGATTAACCTAAATTATACTAAAGACATCCTTAAGCTTCATGACCTTGAAATTCATATCAAACCCAGGCTAGATAGGTGTGTGCTAATTTAACTTATCCTCTGCCGGATATATCCAATCTCGAGCTTCACAATCTCTACATGAATTCCAGATTTTCCCACTCCCAACCTCACAAATTTGTCTTATCATCGACCGAGCGACGATGGAAGGGCTCAATCATGGGATGCCTAGCTTGAATAGATGACTACCACTAGCCAACTCCAATGCACTCTCTCAAGTGTTAATCTTGGGATCTATGCATTCTCCAACCCATTAATAAACTCTAACCTCATAGAAAACTCTAGGATCTCCCTTTTATTACTCAGGCTCTGCTGCAATAGGGGAGTTTGCAGATGGGATAATAATATTCCATTTAACCATTCTTTTTTATGATTAACATCTTTTATTGTGTAACTTTTATATTATACATGGGTTAAAATGGGTCGGTGCTAGTTTTACTTAAATTATGTCTAATAGATAATGTTACAGGTCACTTGATACCTTTTCGGGTTACTCCTCCATGAATTTTGTTTATAAATGATATAGCCTAAGAAATATAAGTATAGATTTTATTTAAGGAAATAGAACATATCATCAGTGAACCTTTTAACTAATTACTTTTACAACTCACGAAGAATTTAATTCAATTTACCTAGATATTAAAACTGTAGCCATGTGCCTCATTTGAGTGATGCATATCATCCTAGACTTTAAGAACTTGGAGAATTTGTGCCTGTGTATTATTTTTTTGAGTTTCCTGGTCTTCCCTGGCACTGTTTCTCCAATTATTACCACCACGGGATTTTTTGTGACATATTCTATTATTCCATCTTGTGGCGATTGATGGGAAACAAATAGGGTTTCTACATTACTAAAAAGGGAGTTTTTGTGAATGATCACAGATACATACCCAAGCTCATTTGCAAAAATATCTAATTGAACTAGATCATAGAGGTTGTAGAGTAGAATGCATAGATATTGGAGAGCAGAATGCACATAGGTTAGACAAAATAAGTTGCTACTTCTTCCTAGTTAATGGAACTGGAGAATACAAATCTTGAAAGCGGGAGGAAAATCAATGTGGTGATTTTGAAAGATGTATTTTTAAAGGGAGAGCCATTTAAACTAATAGAGAAGAGTTTCGATTAGTAATTACAAGAAATAATAGGGGCTTTAATGAATAGAACCAAGCCTAAAAATATTTACCTCAATCGATAACATCCATGAGCCATGACAATCTTAGCTCAAGCAAGGCGGTTAACATTTTTCAAACGATTCCAAGGGGAAGACTTAAAAATGGCACTATAGTTTGTTAAATATCTTAATGGAAACACAACCAATGTGTATGGATTGACATTCATTATTGATGAAGGAAGTATTAGCGAGGATATGGGATTGATTTTATAGGAGGAATGTTGGTCCAAAAATATGAAGTTTTTTTTTGTTGGCAAAGTGGTGGAACCCCCCTGACTAGCAGGGTTTCCATTGGCTAAGAAACCATGAACTAGGGGCATATAAGCCGTTAAAATCACCTGGGGATCGAACCTGGCCTGGACCGCACCAATCCTTAACATGGTTGGATTTTTTTGTATCCGACGAGATTAGAACTGACGAGCTTTCAACTTAGGGGGCGTCTTAACCATACCCTGCCACCAATTGTTCTACATCTCACAGATGTCCAAAAATATGAAGTTGATATATGACAATTGGTCTCAATTTGTCACCACACTGTTGCGCATGCTATAACTCTATAACAGAGGACTCCATAGAGATTTGTTAGTTTCACCTTGGAAGGAGGTAGTGTTTTTTATCCAAACATTGATCACTTGTGAAGATCAATATAACATTGTCCTCCATTACCATATGTGCATTAAGTTGCATCTAAAAAATGGGGACTTCATAAATTTTCTCTTATTTCTGCTCAAGGATTTCACAAAGATGTCCAAGGCCATTAAAAACATGCTTATCCATCCTCACGATTGTACCACTCAGGGTTTATCACATTCATAATCAAGGCATAATTAGAAAAATAGGGATTGGATGGACAATATTATGTCACTTAGAGTGTTTAATTTTATTGAGAAGTTGCAAAAACAAAGTGGTAAGATTAAGGGAATCATATTGTTTAGAATGTCGTTAATTACCTTGGGCAGCAATTACTAGTTCCATTTTTAGGAGGATGAGATGTTCCAGGTTGAAAATTTTATTTAAAGTATGGACCACCCAAAATTGAATCAATATATCTTCTAGTTCTCTAAAAAATGTACTAATTATGTAGCACGAAACAATCCATATGTATCTATTTTAGATTCAAAGTCCGATAAAGAAATTTAAAGAAAAAGGGTAATACCACCTAGCCATTTTACATGAAAGGTATAGTGAAGAGACCATCCAAAAACATTCATGCATGATGGGAATATCATAGGAATCAAACTTCTTCTTATTCAAAGTGATGAAAGTTTGATCAAGGAAAGGGTTAGAGTACTAGTGAGTAAATCCAATCAGCAAAAAAATTGAAAATTTTTTACATGTATTTTTCATGTTACATTACCTTAGAAACTATAAATTCTAGGTACAAATCGACTACAAAAAATGCAAGTATGGTGGGATATTATAGTCCATTGACAAACTAGAAAATAATTGAACATAGAGATGATGACAATGATGAATATGTAGATGATGATTATGATGAAAATGGCAATGTTGATGATAATGACAACGAATGACAAGGAAGATGATGACGACGAAGAAAATCATGACATTGATGATCATTGCCATCATCAGTATCACCATCATAATTCATCTCATTGTCATCGTCATTGTCATTGCAATCATTGTCATCGTCATCACTCTGAAAAACCATCTCATACAAAGACCTATATATTATTTCCCAAAGACATATAGGTCTTCACAAAGAATGGCCAATTAGTCAATAAAAAACCCTCCACCTTTTAAAGTGACAAAATGGTGAAGGAATTACATCATAATCCATGTTTTCTTGAATCTCATTGAAATATAGGCATTAATGATCACTCACAAATGTGAGTTGGTGGAAATGAAGTAATTTAAATATTAGCATGAAATCAATACATGGTACATGCCAAATAAGGGAATGAGGGAGATGGTTATAAATATTTAGATATTGTTGGGTGAGAAGTTATAGCTTTAGGGAGTGAAAAAATTAAATATGATGGACTATTGGGATGGGAATTATGGCATCATGCAGTATGTATCTAGGTTACATGAGGAGATTCTTGAGACATGGTAATGTTCCAAGGTTATATCTATCATAAATGATGTTGAGGTGGAATCTATGATATGTGAAACTAAACTGTAGTTTCTAACTAATTGTTTCCTATAGTTCATATGAATAGAAACTTAGTAGTTGAGTTCACAATTAGTGGCTTGTCAACTGTGAAATATTCTTAAGGACACACTCTTGTGGATTTCATGTGACTAGTCCAAATGTATGCAATCTTATGTTAGTACAAATATTTGCAGTCTTTTGTCTTTTTACTATGCTCTACCTTGTGTATTTGTTCCCTTCAGTCCATTGGTCACTTTGGTCTCCACATCACCATTGTGATTGGTATATTCCTTGATATAGGTTACATGCTTGAAGGGTCATGTGAGGATGGAATATTTGAGCCTAACTTAGGAGGAATAGGTATCACAAACATTGAAATGGAGACCATATCATTCTTGTAGGCCAACAATTCCATATGCAAAGGATTTTATGATGGCTTGGGGCCCACACATAGTCCATGATTCCTAGAGGAAAATTTTATGGATTCAAACTCTATATTTTGATCTTGGATTGTGTCTAATGTCATCATAACCATCCTTGATGTGCCAAGCTCAAAATGGCATGTTGATTCTCAAAATGATGGACATATCTCCCATCCAAATATTACCTCTAATGATGGAAGATGTCAACACTCATAAAGTATTTAATTGAATGAAGGTTGAATGCAAAAAACTTCTTAATGTAAGGGAGGTTCAAATGAAATAGTGCATACTAGAAAGAGTCTCGGGGGCTAGTGTCATGTCTTTCCTGGGGGTTTATAAAACTATCCACAAATCCTCAATTAGTATATAACTATTAATTATGACTCATGGATAGAGAATATGACCACCACATGGGCCTTGAATTTTTACCTAAGAAAGAGATATGTGCATAATTTTAAGGATTAATATATGATGGATTGGTATTGATAACCATCCTCAATGTGCCAAACTCAAAAATATTATCATATCCTGATAACATGACAAAGATTCCCTTTGAAGGACCTCTGTGGTGCCCAATGGAAACAAGGATGTATCACAAGCCCTATAGAAAAATATTATGGTACAATACCCTATATTTGTAGGCATTGAACCACATCAAAAGCATCAAGAACCATATCTAGTATTCTAAATTTCAAAATGAGCATCATATCCCACTTATGGGTCAAAGATTCCCTATCAAGCGCCAATGTGGTGGTTTGAGACCCCACACATGGACAATGAGATCCATACTAAAATGTTATTGCATAAGATCCTATATTTTTCCTTATACCATGGAATAGTCCTGAAGATCCTTCAGTCACAATCCTGACTTCAAGTGTGTGTGTTGATTTGATTATCTACTCAAGAGAACTTATCAATATACACAATTCAATCAAGTTCTAGGGAACTTATATTTTTAATGAAATCTTTCCCAAAAGCATTGTGGGAGAGGCACACACCACCCAACCTTAGGAAATCTTGCAATCAATAATCTATCAATCTAGATTCCATACCTAAATGATGCTATGACATTACAAGGACACGGGTTCAATTTCACACTTCGGGCCATATTTGAGGTAGTCTCCCTAGTATAAAAATGTCAGTATCCACAAGGTTTTACCCTCCTTGTGGTCTCTCCTCTCTCTCCTCCTTTAGATTTTGTTCTAGTGAATAATAATCCCCTCCATGAGGAATCCCCCACCAAGGATTATGAACCCCGTCACATGTGTAAATCATATCTCCTTCGATTTAGGTTGCCTTGCATAGTAAACTTTGGGTTTTATCTCACTTTTACTTAACTATTACAAAAAATTCACGATTTGACATACCTTTAAAGCACATGAATGAAAAAACCTACTTTCCTTCTTATAGGCCAAACTATTTCACTAGTGGGGAGTTGGCTTGATCTCCACACTATGAATCTTTGTTACATATTTACATCAAATACGACAACACAAGTCGAGGAAAAATTGGAGGAACACAAATGAATTATGTAAATTTCATAAATTTTTAGATTTAAAACCAAGTGAATAAATTGGCCATAATGTTAAAGCATATGCACATGCTAGCCATGAATCTACCCGCGAGAGTTAGCTCGAGTTGTCATAAGCCAAATATGAGATATTAATTCCATCAAAGTTGGGAAGGTCATGAGTTCAAATCTCTTGATTCCATTATGATTAGGCTATGCCATTAGGGTTGTTGGTTTACTACATTTACCATCAATGGATAATGACCAAGTACTCAGAGGTTTTTCCATGAGACTTTCCTTAGAAAATAAATATTATCCATGAAGCTAAATCACATGCACATCTTGGTAGCGATTAGGAAATGTCCATGCACCAATGAAAAGAAAAACACCACCGAGGAGGTGAAGTATAATGGTTTTTGGAATTATACATAAGACAAATAATAAGAAAAGTATAATGTATTGAACATTATTTTTAAGGGTGGTTATTATAAAACCACTCCTAAAAACACCTTTCCCATTTCTTCCCTTTCCACTACATACCAAAGAAATCTAAGATGAAAAGGAAAGTAAAAATTGGTCACTCAATGAAACCATGTGGACAAGAAGGAAATAGGCATCCCTACACCTTCTAAATGGTGCATACTGGTACTATGGGAGTTTTATCACACTACATAAAATGACAATGAAGGATTATCCACCAACAATTAACTCCAATATGTGAAGCAAAAAGGTGAGGACATTTCACATCACAATTAAGATGATAATAATTAATATCGTCACAAAATACACACACTAAACTCATGCACATAATAGATTCACCTAACTCACATACACAAGTGACACACCAAACTCATGCACATAATAGATGCATCAATTCTATCGCAATTTGAATTTCACTAGATTAGTGCCAATTCTATTTCAGTAATTTTACAAAAAAAAAGTTAGATTTAGATGATGAAGATAAAAGATTGAAAACACTAGTTTTATGTGCCTATAACCTTTAAGACTACTTACTTACATCGAAGATTTGATTGTTGATCTTATAAAATATTGTTGTGAATAAAGATGGGAAAAAAAAACTCAAAGCAGTGGTTTCTCTACTTATGACTTAGATAATTTCAAAATCATCTCAAGAACAAAATGTAAGGATCAATATGTTACACCCTTGGAGAGTAGTGGAATTCCTAAAGGATCAATATTTGACCAAGTCTAGATGCTACTTAAGGAGAGATGAGTTGGATGGATATTTTGATCCCTAGTCAAATAAGCTTCCTCTACTATAAATATATGAGAGGGTTCCTCCATATGTTTTTTGTTGTTGAGAGAGGTTCATACAATCAATTTAAAATCAAGCTTTTGAATCGTGGAATCTTAATCACATTCAAAATGTTTCCTATGCATGGCCTATGTCGTGGCTTAAGGCATCACACATGGCATGCAAGGTTTAGAGATAGATTCCATAGACTTAGAACCTAGGTTTTTGCACCAAATTATAGCCTTATCCCCAAGAAACATATCAATTTTTTCAAACTTTGAAATCACCACAGTATCAAACTTGAAGGCCAAATATTATGTATTATGAGCATGTGTGATTCCTTGAGTGACAAAACATGGCATATGAGCCCCATAGAAATATATGTTATGGCCTAGTGCCTTGCCTTTTATCCCTAGACCATGGCATTGGCATCAAGAAATAACCTTGTTATGTTAATTCTCAAAATGATGGACATATTTCACTCATATGCCAAATATTTCCTTTGTATGGCATGTGTGGTCGTTTGGGGTGCTACACATGACCCATGAGAGCTAGAGGAAAATATATGAACTTAGGCCCTAGAAGTTAATCTCAAACCATGGTCTGGTTGTAAAAAAATATCCATGGTGTTATAAATCCCACTCATAAATCAAAAATCCCTCTATAAATCCTATGTGATGGACTCGATCCCTCCACAAAGTTGGGAGTCATTTATGGGTAGTAATGGGTAAATGAGGGGTAATTAGGGTTTAATTAGTGATAATTTAGGGGTAATTTGCGGTCAATTATGGGTAATTGAGGGTCATTTAGGGGTATTATTGGGTAATGAGTTGTGGTAATTAGGGGTCAATTATGGGATAATTAGGGGTTAATTTGTGGTAGTTAGAGGTCAATTATGGGTTAACTAGGGGAAATTAATGGTACCTATGGATCAATTATAGGTAAGTAGAGGCCATTTAAGCCCAAGGGCTTACCTAAAGTAGTGTTTGTCCATGGTGTTGAGCATTTAGTTAGGTTCATGGTGGCATGTGCCCATTTTGAATCCTTGTGTGTGAAGCACACTAGTCTACATCGATGGGTTTACTAGGGAATATGTCATCTATGAATGTCTGGAAAGATCCATTAGGTTTCTCCACGAGGTTTTCTTTGGAAAAAAGTAGTGGTCATTTAGAGGTTATCAAGGGTTAATTACTGGTAAGCATGGATTATTTAGGGGTAATTACTAGTTAATAAGGGGTGAGCTATGAGGTAATTATGATTTAATTAGTGGTAATTAGCGGTCAATTATGGGTTAACTAGGGGCAATTAGTGGTACCTATGGGTCAGTTACGGGTAATTAGGGGCCATTTAAGCCCAAGGGCTTAGCTAAACTAGTGGTTGTCCATGATCTTGGGTATTTAGTCAGGTTCACGATGGCATGTTCCCATTTCAAATCCTTGTGTGTGAGGCACACTAGTCTACATTGATGGATTTACTAGGGAATATGACATCTATGAATGTTTGGGAAAATCCAATAGGTTTCTCCACGAGGTTTTCCTTGGAAAAAAGTAGAGGTCATTTAGAGGTTATTAAGGGTTAATTATTAGTAAGCATGGATTATTTAGGGGTAATTAGTGGCCAAGTAGATCATTTTGGTGCAATAAGTGATAGATGGGGGTAATTAATGGTCAATTATGAGGTTAACTAAGGTTCAATTATAAAATAATTAGTGGTAAATTTTAGTTGTTTTTGAGAGGATGGATATTGAGAACATACCTAGAAAAAATATATTTAGAGGTCGTCCTTCTAACCCCCCCCCCCCACCCCGCCAAAGTCATGAGAATTGAAGTTTTGGCAACAATATTTAAAAAACTACCTCGAAAATTAAAATTATCTTATTTTTATGGGGGTTTTAAAAAAACCTCCTTGAAACATATATTTAGGAGTAACCTTTCTAACCCCCCCCAAAAAAAAAACATCGTGATAATTTAACAATTGGAGGTGGGTTTTTAGGAACCATCACCAAAATTTCAATTCTCAAGACTTTTATAGGGATAATTATTTTTAAAACACCTTGAAAATGTATTTAAGGGGGGGTCCTTAAAGAACCGCCTCCAAAATTTATGAGAATTGAACTTTTGGGGGCGGTTTTAAAACAATCGCCCCCAAAAGTCTAGTTCTAATGACTTTTTTGGGTGGGGTTTCTAAAAACTGCCTTCAAAAAACCTTTAAGGGGGGTCTTTCTAACTCAATGATATCATCGAGCTTGATTTTCACATTTTTCCATTTTTAGCAATGTGCTATAAAATAAATAGCCCATTTGTTTCTTTGCACCTTTGAAACATTCAAATGACTACTAATAATGGATCAATTTTCGAGTTCAAAAAATCCCAATTAACATATAGGAAATTCTCAATGCTAATGTGAAAGCTTTTAGACAATACGTTTAGGTATATTCTATCATTAAATTTTTAATTACTGGTCTAGTCTAGCTTGATCATTAAGGTTGGTAGTTAGAAAAGAAATAGATTGATGTAATTATCAATTGGGATGAATCTAAATATTGATATGTGTCATGGATAAAAAGGTCACAATCAACAAAATAATAAAATTCACATGCATGAGAATCCAACGGATTGTTTTGCATGGGATATGTGTGGAATGATTAAAAATATTTTTTTTAGAAGATCCTCAAATTGCTCAAATAGTGATCTTTGTGCATCTTGGAGGTAGATATAATCCAATATGTGAATAATTGGTATACCCTCTTGATGATTGTCATCTAAGAATTTAATCTCATAATTTGGTTGGGATATCAACTTGAATGTCTAGGTTTGATCTAATTTGAGGGCATTTTTGTTGTATATCTCGGGTGGATGCCAAATTATACATAGTTAATTTAATTTTAAACAACTTGTATACATGCCACTTCATTGACTCCCATGTTCACTTAAATTGTTGAATATTTTTAGAGCATAAGTAATAGATCAATCATCTCCTCTATCTTCTACATTAAATCGTATTTTCGTATCGCCTTAGGTTAAATTATAAAATATGAGTGCAATGTGTGTGAAAAGGAGTTCAAGACATTTAATACTTGTATGCAAAATATGTTAAAGAGAAAGCATTAATTAATTATTGGTGTAGTGGATTCGCATTATGATGATGGAAATAATTATTTCTTTCTTAAACATCAAATCATATATTTTAATGTAAAGAAAATCAATTTACCACCACGCCCATTCCTTGGAATGCTATTATAATAAATGTGTACCCTATTCTATCAATTATAGTATTGTTTTGATGAAAAAATTGTAAGTGTATAATAGTCTTAATAAGAAGTTGAATCTATCAATCAAGAAACCTCCAAACAATTCATTCTGGTGCACAAGATAAAATCTAAGTGTATAATGAGTTTATTTTGGATGGATAACCCAACATGTGATACACTACTTGTAAAGACAAGTGGATTTGATCTATACTTGTCTATACCCAGTGCAAGTTGAAGTTTGTGGAGATAATATGACTTAATGTTAGTTGATATGTGTACACACATGAAGTCATTTGGTTCTTCTTGCATTTGCAATGTAGCAAAAGACTTTGATTGAATTTCAATTTTCCATAGGAGAAATTCTCTATTTGTAGAAATTTGATGCCACAATAATGAAAATACGAGGTGAATAAGAATCCTATATTAGGTCCATAGGATATCCAAACAATTATGATGTATGGGAGAATTTATTGTTCATAGGTTAACTTGGCAGGAATGTAGTGTCACCTGTATCAATTTGATCATGGTGTTTTTGTGCATCAGGTTCTTTGCTTATATGTTCAATAAAGGTGGCCATCAACAAGGTCGAAAATGTACTTTTGGTGCATTAAATGGATGTAAGATTAACCAAGATACCAAGTTTTCCTTCCAGTGGACAATAATAAAACATGGACATTAAAGAAATGATATGAAGGATGGTAAAAGAGTAGGATTACAATCACATTAGTGTTATATTTTTTGGTTACTCTAAAGTATTTACACCATGTTTGGGGGTGCTTCATGAGATTTCATATACATGGTGTAAGTTCAGCCCCTAGAAGGTCAAAGATATATTGTAACATGAGATATGGTCTAAGATGGATATGCAAACCTCTGATAGCTTGCTCAATGGATGCTTGATCTCAGTTGATTATGGCTAAATTTTCCTCCCTTTGGCAATGAAGATGTCTTTCCTAGATTGTGGATGAACGTTATCAAGGCTACATGGAGTATTGTGCATCATGGAGGAAGGATTCAAGCCCTATATGGAATGTGGTAGCTTTGATTCCATTTTGGAGGATTGTATATGGCTCAAGGATTCCTAGGGTTTCGACAAAATTGTTTCCAGGGGTATCTAACCAAGCAGAGGCTTGAGATGGAGTATCTAGATCACC
>LPNX010749072.1:61577-87878 GCA_001517045.1 Pseudotsuga menziesii | reverse complement strand
CAGTGGTTTATGCGAGATTCAAACTTTGAGATAAGCCAATACCAGTCCTTAACAAGGTAGCCAGAGGGCTTCAAGAAAAAGCCAAGGTAGGTAAAGCCAAGATGGAGGGGAGCAGAGTGGTAAGGCATGATATCAGTAATCCTTCTTAAGACCTCATCATCCACATCAGAGTGCAGGAAACTGGATTTATTTAAATTGATCATCATACCAGAAGCCTCACAGAATGTATCAAGAATCACCTTAAATGCAATCCAATCCTCAAAAGTTACCATCCCAAAAAGAATCACATCATCTACAAAAAGTAGATGTGTGATAGCAAGGTGTTCTGAGATCTTAATACCTTTAATGAGTCCATTTCTCTTAGCATCAGCAATAAGAAGGCTCAGACCTTCAATGACCAAAATAAAAAGTAAAGGCGACAAAGGACAGCCCTGTCTAATGCCCCTGGACGCCGGGAAGAAGGATGAGGGAGACCCATTGACAATGACAGCAAAATTTGCGGAAGTGATACATCCCATAATCCAATTTACCCCCATAAGAGGCACCCCAATCTGAATAAGTAGCAGCCTGATGTAAGTCCAGTTAATCCTGTCGAAGGCTTTAGAAAGGTCCAGCTTCAGAATAAGTGCAGATTTTTTCAAGAGTTTAACAGAGTGTAGAACTTCTTGTGTGATGGCCACAGGTCCATGGATAAGACGATTCTTAAGGAATCCAAACTGCCGAGGAGAGATGAAAGAGTCCAGGAAAGGCTTTAGTCTCAGGGCAGCCACTTTCGAGATCAATTTATAACACAAATTGCATAAAGAAATGGGGCGGAAATCTCCAAAGTTAATGGGGTGATCAGTTTTAGGTATGAGAGCAATGAAAGTAGAGTTAATGGCAGAAGGGACCCTTCCCAAGATGCGTGAGGATTCCACAAGGTTCACCAAAGAAGGTCCCAGAAGATCAAGAAAGCACAGATAAAACTCTACAGTCCACCCATCAGGCCCCGGGGCCTTATCCTTTTTAAAAGACTTAAGTGCAGCCTCAATCTCTGAGAGGGAAACAGGATCAGTAAAGGCACAATGGTCAACCTCATTGAGATATGAGGGAAAGAGTCTGATAACTCTCAGCTGGGACGATAGATCGGTCATATCATCATCAGCAAATATCACTTTAAAATGTTTGACCCCCAGATCCTTTAGTCCCTTATCCTCTGATATCCAGTTACCAATTTCATCCTGCAGACACCAGATGGCATTCTGGTTCTTCCTAGCAGAGGCTACAGCATGGAAATACTTGGTATTGGCATCCCCCAGTTTTTCCCATGTGATCCTGCTCTGTAGTCTGGCAGAGTTGACTTCATGTAGGAGGATTTTATTAATTTCAGCTCTTATGTCATTTAATCTGCTATGACAGTCCCGTTGCAAGATCGCAGATAGAGATGAGTTAATTAGAGCATTCATCTCATCTTCCAGTTGATTCAAAGAGGCCTTCATATTCAAAGTCTCCTTCTTAGTCCACAGTCTAACCTTATCTTTGATGATACGAAGCTGGGAATAGAAAATATTCATAGCTTCCATAGAAACATAAAGAGGGGGTTCGGACCAAGAGTGACGTATCATATCACAAAATCCCTCATATTCAAGCCAAGTATGATTAAATTTGAATGGGTATCGGCACTGACTCGGTGGCTCCCCCCATTCAAGCAGAATAGGAAAGTGATCAGAGATACTAACACGGTGAGTCCACACCCGGTGTCTGGGGAGAATACCTATGAGTTGATCAGTTAGTAGAAAACGATCCAATCTCTTAGAAATGCCGTCCTCACCCGATCTACCATTCCGCCACGTAGGCCCGGCACATGGAGGAGCAATGTCAACAAGGTGATGGGCAGAGAGAAGGGAGGAAATAGTAGGTCCCAAAGGGTCCGGGAGAGCTTTAAAACCCCAAATTTCAGAGGCACTGAGTGTAAAGTTCAGATCACCAGCCAGTATCAGGTTCGGGAAAGAGAGAAGTCCTCCCACTGCAACAGAATGCCAAAATGTATCCCGGTGAAGGTAGGGGCCATAGACATTTAGTATGGAGAAAGGAAAATGATCCCCCCGCATAGATACCTTGAGTAAAATACCAGCCAGGGTTTGAAATGCTTTGCATCTGGATTCTGATCACATGAGGATTCCAACCTGAGAGTATACCTCCAGAAAGACCCGACGAGTCGAGGGCACAAAATTCCCAACCCAGACAAAGCTTGGAGAAGGCAAAAAGTGCCGAGTAAGAACTGGTCATAGTTTCCTGTAACA
This sequence comes from Pseudotsuga menziesii, assembly GCA_001517045.1. Taxonomy (NCBI): domain Eukaryota; kingdom Viridiplantae; phylum Streptophyta; class Pinopsida; order Pinales; family Pinaceae; genus Pseudotsuga; species Pseudotsuga menziesii. The sequence continues at coordinate 85,596 of LPNX010749072.1, read as the reverse complement.
AAATCACATCCGGGGAGAGAGACACGAATAAATTACGAAGGCTTTTCTGCTTGGCTGAGCCTCCTAACCCTCGAACATTCATGGAAAGTATACGCATTAGGTAACCGGGTGGGAAGGGGTCGATGCTCTAAGAACCCCGTGACTAGAAGAAACAGTCTGACGTGCAGCATTTTTCAGACGAGTGGAGACAGGAGTGTGAGGCGCGGGGGCAAGAGATTTCGGCAGGGCCGACCTAGGGAGTTTTTTATTCTTCCTCCTTATAGTGACATTGTCGAATCTGATAGAGTCTAATGGGAGGACCGATGGAGTGAGTGGGGATTTATCGGAGAAAATGTTCAGCGTTTTAAGTAGAGACGGATCAAAAAAAGACGGAGCAACCGTAGGACTAAGGGGGGAGGAAACAGAAGGAACAAGTGGAGGGAAGTCCGCCTGTGAGAAAAGGGGTAATGTATCATCCACAGGGCATGATTCAGTTTCTTCACTGTGAGAGGGATCGTGGGGATATGTGCTCGAGGAACTCATCGTCTTTTCTGGCACATTCTCCCGTACCTACTGAACGACCTCCTCACCTTCCATCATGGATCGAAAAACTTAATAACGTTAAGCATATAATGGGTTAAAACTTTAAACAAGATTTCGAAGGGTTAAAATTTACATACAACCCTTAACAATAACAACATCCCATGCTTAAATATTAGAATTCATACTAAGTTGATGCTATGATCAAAGCGTAGGACTAAGGTTAAATCCTTAGGTCCTAACATGAAAAACTTAGTTTAAACACAGAACTTAACCCTCAAGTAAACTTGCTAGAAAACTTCTAGTGGAAACAAGATCCTTTTACCTTGGTCTGATCAATGACCCCATGAGGTAAACCTGTACCCTGCCAGCATGCAATTAAAACCTTAGGTTAGAATTGGGAAATAGGAATCAAGTGTAAAACTAAAATGATTATATGATTATGATTTTGAGATAAGGTTATACTTATATAATTTTTTTATTTATTTTGGTATTTTTGGGTTTGTGACAACAACCTCCCCCACACCTACCACCCTAATACAAATCTGACTTGTTACAAGCAATCTCCCATAGCAGTTTTTTCTTTCAAAGCACACATTTATTACGATTGTCTATAGGTTGTCTATAGTTATACTGATACATAGGGTGGCTTAGCTTCTAATATCTTGCTGCTTCAACACTATAAACTACTATATTTTTGTGGTCTTGAAAATGATTATCTAATTGATCTGGGTGCTTTCATACTACATTCACCAGGACGACATTTGAATATGCCAAGTGAACAGTATTAATATGACTTCTTAGTTCCTTCAAGCTTGAGAACCATCCCTGTTTTGCACTTCCTGTGTATGCTCCAATATCACCCTTGTTGAGCAAGAAAGTCATTATAGTTATGGAGAAAGTTGAAATGTAGTGATCATAATTATCAAGCAATACATCCTTACTTGAAATCGAAAGCAGGTTTCAAATTTCAAGAGCTAAAGTGTGTTTTTCAGCCTCACAGGAATGAATGTTCCAATTTTAAGGTATTGTCAATATATTTCTTTTAAGGAATGCTCCACTTTAGCAATAGGAAATAAGATAACATTTGGAACCAATTAACACTGAATGTTGGTCCTTCCGGGGCAGAAAACATAGACCAAAATTATAATCAAAATGAAATGTGAGAACTTAAGGATACTCTAAAACTTGGCTCATTGAAAAACTCAGCAAGGAAAAACAGTAAAAGTTTGACTTGAACTCTAGAAAACATCAGCCAATACAAAGGTGGAGTTATGGGTAATAAAAGGAAAGCTCTAGGTTTTGTTATGCTCATTATCCAATAAAAGGAAAGCTTATTCCTACCAGTTAGAAATACAGGAGAAACAGTAACGCTTTCCTTTGCATTTTGAACAACGGACCAACTTCCCTTTGTCATTCTTCTGGCATTGATGACATATAGCACTTTCTGCCTCAACCAAGGTACCAGCTCTCTTGCTAGAGTAATCCTGAGACACAACAGCAGAGAATGTTCCTTAACCAAGACCATGCCAATTCTAAATTGATGCTAATCATTATATGTTCAAAACGTCATGAGAATCCTGAGAATAACAGAATAAAATAAAAGGTAACAATGACATACAAAAGTGGTGATAACTCACTAAACTCACCACAACAGGCCTGTTTATTAAATTTTTTGCAGTTTTGGTTTTTGCTCAAGGTGCATGGGATGGATACCGTGGAAAATCGGTCTCCCTTTCAATTCCGAGTTTGCTTATTTGGTTGAAGAATCGCTAATGAAGTATCCTAGTTCGTTTTGGTTGTTGTGAAATAAGGTTGCCACCAAATGAGTCCCAACCCATGCCGGCCGACAGTGTCATTCATTAAAAGATGTAAGCAGTGCCATTCTCTAGATAATCACCAACAACTAGAAAGAGATTAAATCTTTCCCCAAACCTTTAATTTTTCAGAAATCTTAAAATCAACAAAAAAACTGGGCATTAAATACAAGCCATTAGCAGAAGGTGTAGGACAGCAACTGACTTGATTGAGCCACCAGGACAATTGATGAAGAGTCGAATGTCCTTGTTGGGGTTTTGAGCATCCAACAGAAGCAACTGACTAATGATGGCATCCGCTACAAAGTCATCCATGTTGCTTTCCCAGAAAGACTATCCTCTGCCTCAAAAGGAGACCCATTACATCTCCCTCTGCAGATCGATGTGCCAATGCCGGAGTCTGCTGTGCAATTACACCCCCACCCGTAGCAGCAGCCCATGCGTCTATGTAAGCCTGGGATTTGAACCCACAACCAAATGAAGACACTAACCTGGGAAATGTCATGTGGGTATCATCCAAACCTCTGGTAATCGACGCATTTGAGTAGGAAATTGGTGTTCTCGCTGGAAAAAGTAAGTGTCCACATGGGGGTTTGTGGGGCTGGTGAGGGATTTGAGCATTGCAAGGTAGGAGGGGCGAGGAGGAAAGAGATGTAGATAATGTAACAGATACCATGCTTGTTGCTCCTATGATCTTGCTTCGTTCAATGCAGCTATGCTTGGTTTGCTCTCGGCTTGATCGATAATTGGACGGTGCGTCACGGGATCGATACCCATACGCTTCAGCTTCTTCTTGATATGGGTATTCCAGTAATTCTTGATTTCATTATCTGTCCGTCCAGGCAACTGTGCCGCAATCTTAGACCACCTGCAAAACCCCATGAAATAGGTATATTCCTCACCTGCAAAACCCCATGAAATAGGTATATTCCGCAACTGCTTAGCATGATCAGCAGTCACAATTAACTAAAGTACAACTCAATATTCAAAATCACCTGTTACCAAGCTGGGAATGGAGATCAATAATGAGTTGTTCTTCAGATTCTGATAAAACTCCTCGTTTCAAGTCCGGGCGTAGGTAATTCGTCCACCTTAATCTGCAGCTTTTACCACATCTAAGCAACCCTGCAAGAAAAAGGCTCAAACTTTTCTTATTAGCACACTTTTCTTATTAGCACACAGATTCAGAAAAATCTTAAAAGAAGCCACAAATGGAAAAAGCAAAAAACGATCAAACTGTTTATCACCAGCGAGCTTCGGGACTACACGCCAGCAGCAATGGCCGTGGTTGAGAATGAAAGTCGTGCACTTCATCTTGGACGAGATGAGGAAGTCCTCTCGAGGAAAAGGATGTTCAACAACCGGAGAGGGGCTAGATGTGGGAGTCCTGTTCGGATTCGGGCCGGGCCTGACTGTCGAAACCGTTCATTGAACACGCCAGGGTAAATTAAACAACGGAACCTCCAGATCGTCAAAAAAATCAAACACGCGTCCACATCCTGTATCGAACACGCAACACATCCTGTATCGAACACGCGTCCACAGCTCATTGGTTCCATAGACGAAATGGAACAGTGGATTCCCGAACTTCTTCGGAGAAAAACGCCTTACGACGTAATTAGCTACTCAATAATGTTAATGTTAAGAGGACAATCCTCTTATTCGGAATTTGTACCTCATATCCAATCAAGCTATCCTAGAAGGTTCAAGTGATATCATAATAATTACATAGAAGGTTAATAATTACAAAGTTTAACAAAGATAGGTTAGATTCAAGTGATACTATAATAATTATATAGAATAATAGAATGGTTACATAATAAAGAATGGTTATTTAGAAGTTTGTAGGTTAGGTTTATATTTTTAATACAATATTTTAAAGATTATAGTAATCGTATAGAAGAGGTGTATTTTATAATAAGAGAGAGATGTATAATTTTTTCTTTGTTTATTTTAGAGTTGATACGTGTTTTTTATAAAGAGATAAAAAAATATTATTAAAAATAACATGCCGGCTTAAATTAAATTTAAATTATTTAGAATTGCATATATATAAAACAACATAAATTAGATAAGCTAAAACCATAAACATTAGATTACACATTTCCTAACATTTAAACTCTAAAAAAGGGTTTATACCTTGAGAGGTTTGATCCTTCTCCATGCTTGTTAGATCCTCTTTTAGATGGATCTATACTAGTAGAATATAGTAATAAGAGGGATGTATAAAGGATTAAGTAGAGGAAGGAAAGACATTATGTTAGTAAGGTTATATAGAAGGAAATATAAATAACTATATTAATCTTATTTATTAGGAATGAGAGAGTATATTAAATTTATAAATAAAAAAGTATTATGCTTAGGTCCATAGAAATGATAGTAAGGTCATATAAAGGAGGAAAGGCATATCGAAGAAGCGAATGCTACTCTAAATAATTAATGTTAGTGAGAGGGTCACAATAAGAATATGTATTATGTTTGTATGAAAGTTGTGAAAAAAAACCTAACAAGAATGTTAGTGTAAGAACCATATAAAGGAAGCTGAGGAAAGTTGATTATGTTTGTATGAAAGTTGTGAAAAAAAAAACTAACACGAATGTTAGTATGAGAGTCATACAAAGGAACATGAGGAAAGTTGCTTTCGTCATGTTAGTAGGGGTTGTCATAAAGGAGGGTTGTGGCTTATGTTAATAGGATGGTGACTTAAACAATAAGGTTTATGTTAGTAAGAAAAGGGTGACTTCTTAAATTAAAAAAAATGTTTATGTTAGTAGGAAGAGGGTGACTTAAACCAGCGTAGATATAAATCTATCCTAGGCTCTATCAAGCGCCCGAGAGGGATCAAATCTCTTTATAGGTATCCATTGATTTGATTCAAACCAAAAGACACATCTTTTTATTTAAGGTCCACATATAGTATTTTATTATTATTATTTAATATTATTTATGGCCCACATATAATATTTATTATTATTTTTTATTTTGTTATGAATTAACATTACAACATTTCCCCATACATGGTTTTAAAACCATATGCAAGGCCCTCCTACAACCATGGGTTGTTTAGGACGCCTTGCACATGGTCTTAAAACCATTTGCAAGGCCCTCCTAAACCATGTACAATAAAACGATGGGTTGTTTAGAAGGCCTTGCACATGGTTTTAAAACCATAAACCATGTGCATAAAAACCATGTGCACATGGTTTTAAAACCATGTGCACATGGTTTTAAAACCATCCACTTGGTTTATGGTTTTAAAAGCATGTGCAAGGCCAACATTTTTTATTATTTTGTTAAGTAAAAACATTACAACATCTCCCCCATATTGTGTTTTTTTCCTCACCCATATTTTTTTACGGATAATTAAATTTTTACATTTTTATTGTTTTGTTAGGTAGGAAGATTACAACATCTCCCCCATATAAGGTTTTTTTATGGCCGACATTTATTTTGGCCTATAATTAAAAAAAATATTTTTTATTAATAAAAATAACGTTACGTAACTTTACAAGATCTCCCCCATACTAGGCTATAGAGCTCCTCTCGGCGCAACAAGAAGGTCAAATAAACGAGGGGGTTTATGTTTTTTTTCTAAGATCCAGAGAAATTAATAATTAGCCAGATTGCCTTTATGAGAACAAAGTTTAAATCTCATTGGTTGTAACTATAACCTTAAGATAGTTGTGAACAACCCACAAACCAACACCTAACTTGGAACTCCTGACTCAACTACTACCACTACCAGCATAGATCCAAATCCCAGGCTCTATCAAGCGTTGAGAGGGATCAAATATTTGGAGGTGCAGACCTCTTCTTAAGTATTGCACTCAACTATCAGCTTTAATGTGATTCAGACCAAAAGGCACATTTTTTTATTTAAGGTCCACAAATAATATTTTTATTATTAATATTTAATACTATTTATGGCTGCATATAATATTTTTTATTTTGTTAGGAAAAAACATTAAAACATCTCTCCATACATCGTTTTAAAACCATGTGCAAGGCCCTCCTAAAATCATGGGTTGTTTAGGAGGCCTTGTACATGGTATTAAAACCATTTGCAACTACCTCCTAAACCATTTACAACAAAACCATGGGCTGTTTAGGAGGCCTTGCACATGGCTTTAAAACCATTTGTAAGGCCCTACTAAACCATGTACAATAAAACCATGGGTTTTTAAGAGGCCTTGCACATGGTTTTAAAACCATGTGCATGACCAACATTTTTTTTGCGGATAACTCAATTTTTTATTTTTATTATTTTTTATTATTTTGTTAAGTAGAAACATTACAACATCTCCCCTATATTGTGTTGTTTTTCTCACGGACATTTTTTATGGCAGATAATTAAATTTTTTATTTATTTTTTATTATTTTGTTAGGTAGGAACATTACAACATCTCACCCATATTAGATCGTTTTTGTGGCCAACATTTATTTTGGAAGATAATTAAATTTTTTGTTTTTTATAGCCGACATCTATGTAACGTTACGTAACGTTACAACGTTACGTAACGTTACAAGATCTCCCCCATACTAGGTTGTAGAGCGCCTCTCGGCGCAATGATATGAACCCCATAAAAATAAACAACATGACATGTTGAAACCTATATATATAAGATCCAAATCCTAGGCTCTATCAAGCACCAAGAGGGATCAAATCTTTGGAGGTGCAGACCTCTTCTTAAGTATTGCACTCAACTATCAGCTTTAATGTGATTCATATCAAAAGGCACATCTTTTTATTTAAGGTCCACAAATAATATTTTTATTATTAATATTTAATACTATTTATGGCTGCATATAATATTTTTTATTTTGTTAGGAAAGAACATTAGAACATCTCACCCATACATAGTTTTAAAACCATGTGCAAGGCCCTCCTAAAATCACGGGTTGTTTAGAAGGCCTTGCACATGGTATTAAAACCATTTGCACCTACCTCCTAAACCATGTACAATAAAACCATGGGTTGTTTAGGAGGCCTTGCACATGGCTTTAAAACCATTTGTAAGGCCCCCCTAAACCATGTACTATAAAACCATGGGTTTTTTTAGGAGGCCTTGCACATGGTTTTAAAACCATGTGCACAACCAACATTTTTTTTTTGCCAATAATTCAATTTTTTATTTTTTATTATTTTGTTAAGTAGAAACATTACAACATCTAGCCTATATTGTGTTGTTTTTCTCACCGACATTTTTTATGGCGGATAATTAAATTTTTTATTTATTATTATTATTATTTTGTTAGGTAGGAACATTACAACATCTCTTCCAAATTAGGTTGTTTTTGTGGCCGAGATTTATTTTGGAATATAATTAAAAGTTTTGTTTTTTATAGCCGACATCTATGTAACGCTATGTAATGTTACTTAACGTTATGTAACGTTACATAACGTTACAAGATCTCCCCCATATTGAGCTGTAGAGTGCCTCTCGGCGCAATAAAAGTTTATTACTACTCATCTAAATTTAATTAGTAATATATTCAATTTTTCAAATTTTCAATAAAAAATATTAAAATATAATACATATTCAAAATTTTAATAAAAAATATTAAAATATACTACATATCTCATAAATTTATAATAAATATTTAATAAATAATTATAAATGAAATGATAAAGTGTTTCAAATAGCCTAATAAAGTTTTCCGTTAATAAAAAATTATATTAATAACCACTACTATATACATTGCCTAACCACTTTTATTGATTGAAAAACATAAAAGGTAAAATGTCAAATTTAAGTACCATGTACCATGGTAACATTAGGATTCTAGAACTTGCACATGGTGAGCTATTAGATGTTACCTAGGTCTCCTTTGACATTGAAGGTATACGTGAATTCTTATTTTTCTAATATGATTAGATTCTATGCTTTCATAGATGAACAAGAGCCACGAGGTGGCAATGCCTCGGACATTGCTACACACTATTGCAAGAGAAGGTGCAACTTTGTTTTCAACTATTAAGTAAGTAAGGTGACTTGCTCTTCTTCTTCTTTTTTAATATTTATATAAATTTGAATATGATTTCTTAATATGAATTTATTTATATAAAAAATCATCAACATCTTTATAAAATATATACATGTAGTGTTTTTTTTATATTATACTAAATTTAAATATGAATTTTTGTCTTTAATATAAACCAAAAAATCATTAACATCTTTATAAAATATATAAAAGTAGTGTTTCTTATCATGCTTAATCCATTTGTATGAAGGAACAATCAAGCCTTATCCTTTGTTCATTCTTAGAAATGTTATCTTACCCTATTCAACTACATAATTCAACAAAAGAAATATTGTAATGATTGTTTAAATACAAACAGTGTGCAAGAGCAGATTCAAAATGGAAGTTTTCAAAATGCCAAATGAACATTGTGGAAGTTTTTGAAATGGAAGCCAACTCAAAATTTGTCCATTAGGAATACTGAAAGGACAAACGAATAGCTAGGCAATTGTTACATTAACTTCACATGCTGCAACCTTCCTGAATTCTCTATCTAAGGTTAAAAGCCAAACTTAACCGTAGAATTAAAATTGAAGTTAACTAACGTGCTCATCTTATCAGACATTAAATTTCATCTGTGAATCAAAATTTGCAAGAAAGAATGACAATAATGATCCTCAAAAAAGATACATTCACAGTAAAAACAAGTGAAAAACTTATAAATTAATTCATCTATGACTCGAGCATTTTGCATACTCTACAAGGGCATAATAACAGAGCCTGGCCAATTTGTAAAGTTGGAATATCTCCTTCAACTAGTCATAATAAAAGATGATGCACATGGCTACTACAGTATTCCAATATGTAAAGTTGGAATGTCTCATTCAACCAATTATAATACAAGATGATGCAGACAAATATTACAACATAGAAAATGACATTGCAACACTCTTAGATTTTAGCAATGTGTTTTTAGACACCTCAGATGACGATGTCTCAATTGTAGTGATCAATCTTAATGAAGAAATGCAGGAAACAGCTAGGTAACTATCTATGTTGAAAAGATAGATGACATTACTATTGGAAGCTATTCTATCATAGAAGAACAACATGCACACAATATCAGGTTGAAAAATTCATTAGCCTATGAAGGTTTCATATGCAAGTTTTAGTCTAAATACTTACTATTTCAGTTGGAGATAGTTCTCCTAAGAGAAGTGGGTGAAAGCCTGATACAGTTCTTTGTGCTTTGGGCCAAAAGAGAAACCAGGTGGATGCATGACTGATTACCTTCCTAGTGAAATTACTTGACAATTATTGTGCTATTCTGATGCAATGAACTGACAAATGAATGGCTTTGCTAAATACAATTCCAATATCAAAGACTATTGCAATCATATAATGAGTATTTTTGAACAATCTGGAAAAGAATTTTCCTCAGGCATCTCTTATCGCCCTTGAAATATATTAGCCAGACACTCCAAAGTGGAGTGTATATTTGCTTAGTAAAGTCTATCAAGATCGATTTTTAACAAATAATAATTTTAGTAAATGAGGTTTAGTTGCCATGTCTCTAATTACAATGATTTGTTTATGTTTTGGCACTGTCCCCATGTTCAACCTATTTGATGGAAAGCATCAATCAGACATTGGAACCTTTTGTGGATCCGTATTCTTGAGACATGATCCTACTGCACATCAAATTCAAGATTTCTGAAACTTTCCTATATTGTCAAAGCCACAAGGAACTTCAATGCAATAGCTTCGTTTAAGAAACAAATGTTCTGGCCTCAATCCTAATATTCAGAAACCTGTTCTACTCTATCATTTTCCCTAATTGAGATAAAACACATACAGAAAGACGACAATGCAAAAAGTAAGTGAATTTGGAGATTGTAAACCAAAATGAGAATTGACTAGACATTTCTAGGAACCGAACCACTAAATTCTAATCAGTAATTGAAACTGCAAGGGTACAAGTTTTCCATAGTAAATATGTTAGGGCCAACATCCAATGCACACTAAAAAAATCAAGAATCAATGGGATATATGCAAAGGGTCCAGTCTAGGAAGAAGTAGAGATGTTATAGCAAACGTTCTTCTTTAATCTAAATTTTGGTATTTACTCTTATTTTCCGAGTGATTAGGACAAACCTTTTTATATGGTGACAAGTTAGAAGCAGATAGACATGTTACCTAGTAACATAATTTAACATGTTACATATTTTGATGTTCACTTTTTGATAGTTTCATCAATACTCAACCGCAGATGAAACCTTTCAAAGCTCTATGGTAAATAAATTAAATCTCTACATTGTAAGGTTTACAGGTTGTGCATAGTAGTAGTTACATGGAATATATGTGCTGAGTGGTCCATTTGTAAAAGCTTACAAATGAGGAAATCTAACAAATTCCCCATAAATTAGTTTCTAATCAGTAAATTAGAAGGTTATTGAATATTGATGGGGGGAGCTCGGAAAGATGATATTCTTTACAATTTGTGTTGTAGTAAGGATTGATTGATAGGAATCATCCAAAGAGCATGAATTATATTTGTAATGAATTATATTCGTAAAGGAATATTTATGCATGGAATCAACATTTTACACGTTTAAGATGAGACAAGTAGATCAGAATACATGTGCTTGTAGAGCCATGATGCAACAAATGTGAGCAAAATCAGAAATAAAAAGCGATTTGTGAAAAATATATGTTGAATTGCAAAAGGAACAACAAATAAGAACCATTCAACTTTGAGAAACAATGTAAGTGATCATACTACAATCTAAATGGATCTCGAATTACAAGAAATACATTAAAATAGGAAAATCAATATAAATGATTGCTCAAAAGTAAGCCAAAAATCATATTTCCTACACAATGATGAGTAAAAGGGATCTTAAAATGAAAGCTGGGATAATTTTATTTGAAATAGATGTATATTTGTAGTGAGTTTAGGACACTTGTGTTATTTTTGTAGTACGGAATTCAAATGTACACTCATTTTGCTACTTTGGGCACAAGTTGCCATTATGTATTATGGGCATGATGTGTCATTTTGTAATACATAATCATATTTTATTTAATCTTATTCTTTTAATGCACATGCTTGAGTTTGAATGGTGTGAATAGAAATTGTACGAGGTGTGCAATAGAGCTTAGTTGTACTATATTGTCCAAGTGATGATCCATAATAAATTCAATAGATAATGTATGGAAACTTGCATCCTTCTTTGAATGGTTTTCTTCTTTGATTAAAACCCTATGGTCCCCTTCAATATATATATATCTCTTGATGTAAAGAATCAATGGATCCATATACTTGTCAAAATAAAACTTGTTCATGGCCCATACAACATCATTCAATGATAATTTTCCATTATTTATTTTAGAAATGGTCATTCACTTTGCTTGTGAGATAAGTTTTGATATCTAGTGGCCTCCAATAGTCATTGATATCTTAAGGATATTATAGTTACTTGGGAAAAATAACAAAGTTTATGAAACCTAAAGTGATTTATGTGAAAAGAGGACGAAGAAGAATGTTTTTGTCATTTACAATCTTAAATGTTTTCTTAGTTTTCATACTAAGATTAGTTTAATGATATCCTAAAATTAATTAATATGTTATCCTTACTTCTGGAGTAATTACTCTTATACTCCATTTTAAAACATTACCAGAAGGGAATTATATATATTACTATCTTGATATAAAAGCAACTAAAAAACTATTAATTCTTTAAAAACTTGAAATTTTCTTTAATTTTAATATATTAACCTTGAAAAATGCACCCAATTTATTATTATCTCATATTCTAACTTAGATAAACTAAACCTAGACTTGCCTACGCCACTAAACAATCCTAAACTTAAATAAACTACCCCAATCTCAATTACTACCTTAGCCTCACTTACTAAACCTTCATAAACTAAACTACCTTAATATAACTCTAGACTACACTTACTTAAACCATTGACCTATCCTTACCTTTATCAAGCCAACAACCCTACTTAAATGGAACATACTTACTAGACTAAACCACTCCACTATCTAACCTACCCTACCAAAACTACCATATCTAGCTTAACCATGCCTAGCATTGCATACCCTACCCTAATCTAGCCTAAAATACCCCAACCTCACCTACTAAACGCGTTTTTCCTATTATTATGCGTGGGGCTCTTCAAGGCATGCCTGCACATCTCAAGACAAAATGCTATACCAATAATACCATGTTGGGGTACTCGCACATGTCAAGACAATATGCTATACCACGTTGGGGTACCGCGTCAGTAAAAGCAGTATGGGATAATGGAATTTGGTAATAGTCTCTGAGCCCCCCACCTTATCACGGTTTTTTATTTCTAATGAGTGAGAAATGAGATTTTCTTTCAATGTATCTAATTTAACATCAAAATAGCTCCACATGATATTCCATGGATTATGATTTTACACATTGACATGTTCAAAGAATATGCCCATCACCATGTTTTGATTTTATATTTGTTATGAATATATGTATTTGAAAGTAATGTTTGACTTTTGAAAATCAGAAAAAATTTAAAATATAAAATAAAACGATTTATCTAATATTTGATTTACCACTATGTGTAATGATTACGATTTAATCATTTTATGTCATTGTGGAATGCATTTAGTGAAAATTAAAAATTAAATAAAAATGATTTGCTTTGTGTTTTTTTCACGTCACGTATAGATAGCATTGAACTTACTTTCAACAACATTTAATGATAGTCACAACAATCTTAGGTTCAAGTTTTAGACGAAGTTTATTTGCACTTTTCGTTTAAGGTTGGGAATTATTAAAACATAAAATTACTTTAACTTTAAAAAAAACTTTTAACTTTAACTTTAAAATCCATTTAAATCTACTTGGGAAATTTGATAAACTATACCTTGAAAAGAAGGAAAAAAAACAAACTTTATTTTTAGTTTTAGAGCAAACACAATGTGGGTAGTTACATGCAATTTGGCCCAAGTAATTACAATTGTAAAACCATGGTAGAGGATGATTCACATGGTTATCTTGCCTTTGATTCTAACCTCTATTCTTACACGAAAGTTGTTATTTTTCAACTAATTCCAAACCAAACCATTGAACCACTAGGCATACAGATGCTACACGAAATTAACTAAATGTGAAATTGCTCAATATAAAATACATATATGTTTTCTAAAAATTCATGTAAATGAATATGACTAAATACAATTAATCATTATGACAAGTCTACCTTATCTCATTATAAATAACTAAACCAAAGAAAAAAATACATGTCAAGTCTAGCTGCTACAAGGAATTGAAAGATCAAATTGTTGATGCAAAGGATCAAGTGATCGAGTACTGCAGAATATGAAGACTCGGTGTTGTAGAAGTTGATGTTCTAGTATTGAAGACATTGAATATATTCCAGTAACTGTTCCAGTTGCTAATGTCTATTGAAAACTTCCTATGGTGTATAATTGTATTACCTTGATACTGCTGAATATGCTCTCTCTGTACTGATGATGTTTTTGTCAGTAGAATACCCTTCTCGTTAAGGGGGAGTGTTGAAATATTGTAACTTCGAAGGATATTCTAAATGTATTTTACTTATGTACCCTAAGGGAGATGTCTTATTCCTCGGTTGGTATGTCGTTATTGTATTTGGTCATCATAGAGTCATGAGTTAAAGCTTCCATTGTTAGTCGGGTAAATACTACCCGAATGAATATAATATAATAATGTTTTGAGATTTCCTGGGTGAAGTCAGACCAGTCATTTTAGTGGGGCCAACTTGTTAGGTTACATGTCAAGTGACAAAAAGAGTATAAATATAGGAGTTGTGTTCCTCATTTGAACACAGATTCACACTTGTGTATTGCGCATAGGGGAGAGAGACATACCAGCAAGGAGGAGGATTACCTATTTTGGGGTTTAATCTTTTACATCTTATACAAAGGAAGTTTTGGTGGGTTTTCTTCCCCTTGAGGGTTTTCCAGGAGAAATATGTGTCTATCTTGTGATTGTGTTTCTTTCAGTGATTTTGTGTATGCTACTGCTATGAATTTGGATTAAACACTAATGATATCTAGCTAAGCATATGAAATCTTAACATCTTGTCCCTCCCATCTATGATTCTTCATGCCCAAGAGTGTTGTACTTGTTCCTTTGAATCAGACAAATTACAAAGAAGATGTATGTGATCTTTTACTACTGTACGCAAGTAAAGAGGTTGTTAGTTTGGGTCAGTCAGAGCAAGTTATTATTGCAGATTTCGAACAAAATGAAGAAGGCATTGAAAATCCATTTCTGATTTAGGAGGATGTTGAAAACATGGTTGATAAGGTGTAGTTGACACTTTTCTTGTTCTACTAATGATGAAGATTTGAAGAGTTCTCCTTTGTTCGTTTCTTTTGATGATGAAGCCCTTAAGGATGCGATCCTTCTGCTATTGAAGATGGTCATCTTGGACATGTTGATGTGCATTTCTCCCGTTTTGATAAAGATATGGATAAATAAGGTTGGAACTTATTGAATAGCCCATATATGACCTTATTAAAGAGGGTAGTGAAATTTTTGAAGACAACGGAAGGATGATATCTGATAATATCTCTTAGGTCTTGGTTCAAATTAATTTCTTGAAGAGTAAATTAGTTTCTTAATGTGTAAATGTGTAAAAAATTTAAGATAAAAAAAACCGGATCAAAATAAACATTTCCAAATCACAGTATTTGTGATGAGTTGAAAGGTTAGAAAGGTCAATATTATAAAGTGTACAAAATAAATATGATGAAAATGCGATTTTCATCTTCAACTCTCTTATATATAAACTAATATATTTTAATTAAAAAAATACACTTTTTAAATTTAATAATTAAATAAAATATTTAATACTAATATATTATATACAATACAAGTTTCATATCTAACATGTTTTTTTTTTAATTATACTCTATATAGCGTAGATTTTAAAAAACAAGTAAATATTAATAAAAAATTAAAAAAATTAAGCTTTAAAAAAATTACCCTTACATTTATTCAACTTCTATCTCAAATCGCTTTCACTTCCTTTTAAATGCTTACTCTCGTACATGTCAATTTCTTCTCATTCAATTATTAAAAATATGATATATGTTTTTTATAAGTCATATACCCTCTAATTCATACAATAAAAATATGATATATGTTTTTTATAAGTCATATACCCTTTAATTCATACAATGTTGATGAGTAATTTGTTTAAGTCTATGGATATGTTGTTGGATCCCGACCTAGGGTAGATCACTCATTGCACATTGATGTTGCATTCCATAGCTTGGTTGCATCTTTGCAGCCTTCATTCTCAACATTGTAAGGCCCTCTTTGTGTTTTGTGAAACTAGATTATACTCCAAAGGTAAAACTATCATATGATGTGGCTAAGCATAAAGTGATCGACAGAATGAGGATTGATGGGACTCTTTACAAGATTATGGCCTTTTCCAAAGGCTATATAGAAATGTGGTTGGATAAAAACCGACAACCTCTAATTTCATGAATGCTACAACACTATTTATGTGATAAACGTTATTATGCTTTTCTCTTAGATAAAAAAAGAATATTTGAAATTTATTTTTAGGAATAGGCCCTATTTTATGGGGTCGAGGGGAATGCATATAAACAAGAGCTACTAAGTGGTAAATGTCCTGAGCCATTGCAGATTTGAAGGTATTATTGTTAAAAGGTTGAATTCAAATTTATAAATTTGTTAAACTATTGAATCATTTTTTCAACAAGAATACCAATACCTTATTTGCACTTCCACATTGAGGCATCATAAACATTAGTTTTAAAAGAAAAATGCTTGATAATTTCAATAATTTAAATTTGAACAAATAAAACTACCATATGTTTTCAAGGTCATTCCACATGGATAGTAGACCAAAGCATCCAAAACCCTTGTACCAAAAAATCACTTTGAAACTATGTTATCAAATTGTTGGTGTTCATACAAAAGATTTTATTAATGTAAGTGATTAGCTGATTGATTTAGTTAACAAATAAGTTTTTTCAAACTATATTTATTTATTTTTATTTTTATTTTATTATTTTTAATTAGTTCAATACATCCCAAAATTATTACTAATTATATAATTTTCTCGAACAAAATCCAATCAAAATTAAATATTATTTTTTATTATAATTTGATTATTTACACAAATTCGAAACTTATACAATAACTTTTAATCATTAGCATTCTAAATCTATTTGATACTGTATTGAATCTTAAATGTTAATGACTGTGAAATGATTTTGTGAATGACCGGCCAATTCGAGTATCTTGTTGAGTATCTTGTTGTTTCTTTAATTCTTCTTTTGAGAAGAATTAATTTGTAGCATGTGACCAATATGTTGTGGCATTTTTCTACTAGTTAATGAGAATAATGAGAATATGAAGGGATTGGTTTAAAGGCATTCAACGTAAGAGACAAAAAAAAAAAAAAAAACTATGTGCACAACCCAAAACACAGTGTGCACAACCACTGGGTTGTAAAGAGCATCGAAAATATCACAACTAGAAATATCACAGTTGCGTAGTGGCTAGTTCTTATTTTGATTTTAATTTTATATATATATTTATTATCAATAATTTTAGGTTATTAATAAATTAGTCAAAATTAAAAGTAAAATAGATAAACAATAACTAAAAAGTTTAATAAAAACCAATCTAACTTCTTGTGTAACCAATGGTAACTCCTTGTATAACCAATGGTAATTTATGAGCACATGCTATGCATTTTTTTAACCACTAATAATTTATGGGGACATGCTATACATTTGTACAATTAGTTCTGTTCACAAACCCTTAATAAGTTTGCTACCATTTTCCCATGGGTTTGAGTTTCTCACTCATCACAAATTTCAATTAATGAATTTAATAATTTTAGATGTTTTTTCAAATAAAAATTAATATTTGAATCCATGCTCATAAGCATAATCAAATCTATTCAGTGACACAAAATTATCTTTGAATGCTTTCAATATTAAGAATGAATATGCCTATCAATGTCAAAGCATTTCAAATTGATTTATTATCAAAATGTTTTTAATATTAAAAATGTATATATAAATTCATTTTAAAATCACATCTTTTATTGATATGTTGGTGGATCACACTATAAGATAACTGATTTTAGCCCTAGGGCTTTCGTAGTGCAATGAATCCAATATTGCAGCAGAACACACTACACAGTAAGATTGTAAATGTATGGATGAGTTGAAATAAGTCTACAAGCTAGATTCCTTATTGAAACAAAAAATGAAAAATATAAAGTTGCTACATATATATGTCGGTTCTCTCAAATTCATCTTCCAGTGGCATTTCTTATTTCTAATGAAAGTAACTTGAAGCTTGGAACAAAGATAAATACTAAACAAATTTTCTTGGCTTGCAGGGGGCTTTCAACCATTAAGATGATGGCATGTTTAAATCCGTTATGAATATGACCTATAGATTTGAGCATTATCAAGCAATAAATTGACAAAATGAAGCACTCCATGTTGGATTCCAGAATACTCTTATCCATTTGCACAGTTCATAACTGTTGAGAATAGTCAAATTCAAGCCCACTGATGGTGTACACTGGAAAATGACAGAGTAATAGCTAGTATGCTTTTCCGTATTGCCAGTACTTCAGTGAAAAGACTTTGAAGCGTGTCTCATTGTCCTAAAATTGATATAGTTTTAATTCTTTGTTTCATAGGCTTAGGCAAGCTACTCAGAATAGATAAGTACACTTGGGTAAAAGCATGGTAATGTGTCTCACTTTTTTTCATTTTGCGGCGATGAAATTTATGACTAAAAGTATTTGTTTAGAAATCTACAAATCCATCAAGAATTAGATAATGGTGTAATGAAACAAAAGTTTTCACTATGAATGAGATTTTATATGGTATTTTTTTTAAATTAAAAAATTTATTTTTATTTTAGTTATTTCATTTTATTTAGAGGCCATTTACTATTATTTTAGGCATCTGATAAGTACTCACAAAACCGCGACCCCCCATATCTACCTTCATTTACTTTTTTAATTCCAATTTTTTTGAACAAGTTTTTTATAGAAGCTTTTAAGATTGTTGTACATATTTTTTAATTTTATTTTATGATATATTTTAATTATTATTGAATTATCAATATAAATAATAAGTTTTATGTGCATGCAAAAGTGCGACCCAAAAAACTCTCATTTTAAGACATCAAAATCAAAACTTTTTCATATGAATATGTAAATAATATACAAGTGATTGTTGAAATTATTTTTAAAATTTTTTTAAATCACATTTTTTAATTTTTATAATAAATATTTTAAATAAATTTATAAAAACAGAACAAATTTTCTCGCCGCAAAGTGAGACACATTACCATGCTTTTACCCACTTGTGGACCCTTAAAATAGGCCGATAACAAATTAACTCAAGATAGTGATAAAAAACTATAACAGTAGGCTGAAAACAAATTAACTCAAGATAGCCTGAAATGATAACAATGCTTACTGTTACAAATGACAGTTGAAGGTATCAAAAGTGACATCATTAATATGGCACACACTAATTAAGAAACGCTTAAGAAGCTACAACTTTTGCTATCCCACTGAAGGGAAGTCATTAAATATAGTTTTAGTTATCTGTTTTCACTGCTTAGCCAATCTACTCAAAATAGATGGAGTACACTTATGGATACTGAAAATAGGTTGGCAACAAATTAACTCAAGCAAGTCATAAAAAAATAGAAAAAGATCAAGCATGTTGCATGACGATGGAGTCATTCTCTTGCAAACACCAAAAGGAACATATTGAAATTTGAATGACATCAAACTAGATCCAACTACCAACATAAATTTCAACCTTTTAGCGTAGAATAATAACTATGGTTAATTTTACAAATGACAGTTAATGGTATCATAAGTAACATCATTAATCTGGTCGGCAATGATTGAAGAATGCATCAGAGTTTACACCTTTTGCTAACTCAGTGATGTTATCGATGAATTACAGAATGGGATATGGAAAATTTTGAACAACAATACATATTCAGGATCATGTGAGTCATTAAATTTGGATCAGGTGCAAATAAGGTTATCCAAGTTACAGTCCAACAGGTGTAATCCATAAGGTTTTTCTATAACTGTTTACCTTTTATATCATAAATGCTTAATTTTTTAAAATGAAATAAAAAATCTAATTATACATTCAGATTCAAACTTGCAGCTCACCAAAGCAACATGCGCCTACACAACATTTTTGAACTGTTATATTTATTTATAAGGTCGTTATAAAAAAATTATTTCATTAGAACTAAGGAAAATTTATCACAATATCTAAAACTAGACACAAAGCTCTTTACTGCCCTTTATCCAAAGAATACAGTGCTCCATAAGTTTACAAGATACCCACATCTAAAATCATCAATAAAAAAGAATGTAGTTGCAATTGATGACTTATCAAGTTTTTACATCCCTACTAATAAGATGATTAAAAGAGGACTACAAAACAATGGATAGGATGATGGCTAAATAATAAAACTCTTTTTCCATTCATACTATGATAAAGGTCTGGTTGCCACAAAGAATAAACACAACTGCCAACGGAGCATTGATCCACTACCGAGGTTGCTGTTCACCAAGGTTCCATTCTTGTTGTGGTCTGCCCTGACTATATCATATGAGTTTCAAAAGCACAAGGATGGGGGTAGTCCTCGGAAAGTATGTTGGAATAGGTACTCCTAAGCTGAAGGAAGTCCACTCTTTGGGATGTAGCCCTTGAATCATTTATATAAAATAAAAGGAAAATTAAACTACATTACATTGGTTCATGCAAAGATACTTGTAAGAAAAAGATCAACAACCCTTCTTGGGTTCTAGACATTGGCATCATTCTTTCTCTTTCCTTCGGCATCTGGGTTTTGTCTAAGTAACGTCCAACTCACATCTTTATCTCCATCTAAAACCTTCTTCCAAGCCTCCTTCACCTTAAGTGACTGCAATTTCAAATGATTGTAGAAGAAAACCCCCAAGAATACCAGTTACTCTATCCTTTATAACAGACCATGATAAGGCAATCAGGACCAGTCCTTGACAACACTTGCAAAGTTCATTGTAAGGGCAGATGTCTTACCAACAAAAAGAAAAACTGCCAAGTTTAGTAGAAATGCACATGCACAGTTGACACCAAAAAGCCTCACATCCAGATAAAATGAAGAAGAGGCTTTTAGAATTGGGAACTCAATTAGTACCCAAGGAATTGACAGGAACACAAAATAGCAAGGGGAAATATAGTACAGTGATGTTATTGGATTCAGAATAATCCCCTTGGTAGTCAAAAGTATTTGAATTAAAACTAACCGCGTTGGCTCAAAGGCTACAACACCCAATTGCAGTATGACACCCCTTGCATTGAACTAGGCTTCCCCATATGCAGCAATGGAAACACCCATAGAGATTCCAACCATGTTTCCCATAGTCTTTGAACTGAAACACTCCTTTCCCAACAAGACTCCAATGGAATAGAGTGCGACAGGCATGTGGGCCTTAAGCATATGTATAAAAGAAACAAACAAGTAGACATAGAGAAATAGATAACTTAGAAGATGAAGATGACATTAATAAATTTTAATTTCTAGGAAAATTCAAGAGGTTATGATAACCGTGATTTTTAGAGTTACTGTGGAATTGGCAATTCTGTGGAATTAGCAATTCTCTGCATGATACTACTTTGGGGGAAATGATCCTGGATCATGCCTGGTTTCCGTCTTTCAACAAATTAACAGCCCTTTCCTGTACAATGTCAATTATTTAGCCTTTGGGTGGTAACTTTCCCAGGAAAACAATTTAGTCCATAATTGCTCAAACAAGTTTATTAAGCCCACCCCACCCCACCCCAGCACACCCCAGCCAAACCCCACCTCAGGTTTTGTCGAGATTCTTCAATGCTCATAACAAGAAAATTATAAGCTCATTACCAAGGATGAGAGAGTCGTTGAGGCTGATAACTGGTTAAAAGTGTACTCCCAACCGAAAAAAGTAAAAAAAGTGCTATATTTTGTTTAAATTGAATAGCTTACATAACCATACTTTACATTCAGAGTTCAAAGGTGGTTTGTATCTGAATTGGCTCTTGTGCAATTTCTTCGCAGTGTTTACCAGCACACAAATTTTTATGTAGGCTTTGTAGATATTTGTTCAAATGCAACTTTCAATATCTCATTGAGTGCGGTAGGGGGCGTCGAGGAGATATTCTTGCTTCTTTGGGAAAATTCAAGATGCTACAACATGTAAAATGAAATGATATCAGAAAACATGACCATACTTAGGAGAAGAAAAATAGACATGTGACTAACTTTTTCAGCAAAGCACTTAAAGTAGTGCACTGTTATCCTAATGAGGCTCTTGGATGTAGTGTTAAAGCTTGGATTTATATAAACAATGATCATACCTTGTGCCATGCTTCAATGTTAATTGCAAGCTCAACCAATCCCTTCAAAGATTTGTACTACTGGAGCTGGAGCTTTTTCAGATGCTTCTCTTCTTGAACCAAATCATTCATAATATTATTGGCTTCTTCAGTAGTCTCAATGTTGAGTTTACTTTTTGCACCAGGGCACCTTCATCCTCCAAATCATGTGCAATCCTGAGATCCCTATTGTAACATAAAAGGGCATCCTCATACTTCTGCAACTTATAATGTGTCAAACCCAAGTTGATGAGGCCATTGGCCTTGCCTTGAGGATGAGGAATGTTCTGACAAATTGCAATGTCACTATTTACATGCTCCTTGGCCTTTTCCCATTTTTTTAATGTAAATACGACCCAGGTTGTGATGAATCTTAGTTCGTCCTTCATTGTTGTCCCCAACTTCTTCCTCATGGCATATCTTTAAACCCTCCAACAAAACCTCCTCAGCCTGCCTATAGTCTTCCAAATAAATTTTCAGCAGGCCCATATTATTATTAGCATCCACCAACTCCTTGAAAAATGACGATGAATTACTACTCGGGCCATCCTCCTTCAGAATGCTAGCTAAATCCATAGATATGTTTAAATAATTCTTAGCATTTTCTAGTGCAGAATAAGTACCCTCGTCTTTCTCATACATATCAAAGAAATTTCAACCAAGCTGTGTGTTGGCTCGTTGCCAGAGGCTCAAACAGTAGAGTGCGCTGATGGGTACCATTGAAGAAACATACATTTTCTTGGTCATGCCCACAGCGGTTACATTAAATTCTCATCTAGAAAATATCAAGGCCATCTTTCATGGCCAATAGAAGTGTACATTAAATTTTTTTTGGCAGTCTAGAAAAGCTCGAGCCCATCTTTTCATGGCCAGCAGAAGTGTATAGGAATATTGAACTACATTAAAACTTTGGTTCTATTTAATTTTTGCTGACCAAAGCTCGCCACCGGGTCTTGGGGCACAAGACCCTAGAGAAACATAAGCTGCACTGACCAATGAATAGGCACAATCTAAATTACATGTTTTTGTTGAAGTTACTACAAATTAGTCTAAATAATGACCCTGATCGATTCATATATATCCCCTTGTCGGGGACATAACAAAAGCAACTATTTATAAAGCTTGATTCCTCGAGGTCAACAATAAATTTATAGTGTAGGTATAGAGTGATTATGATCGAACTATTAATGAGATTATTCCCAAATAGTGGATAATGGTGTAAAGCCTTTATGTGGACGAAATTATTTTCTTCTAAGCACCTACTATTATTTATTCCTACTATCATTGTTTTGAAGTACTTCTATCTAGTTTAGTTCTCATATGTTATCTACATAGTACTATTGCGATCTTATCCCTAGGGTCCACTATCATCTACTTAGATATCTTTCTCTGAATCATGTGCATGGAGGGTAATGGTGTTTATCCAATCGAACCATTATCATGTACATTAAGATGTAGCAAAGGAAGGACTGTCTAAGTATATGAGCTACAATGTTAGTGGATGTTATACAAATGAAGAATGCCTAAGTATATGAGCTACCAGCAGATGTTATACAAATGTAATATGTAAGTATGCAAATTAAAAGGATGTTTAATAGGAATATTGTTAAAAGAAGATAGAGGAATGAATTATGTAGTTGATAAATTTTATGCTCGTAGAAGAGATACATGGAGAGGGTAGATGTATTATGAGAGTAAGAGGGTTACCATTAGAGGAAATTTCCACTCAAAATGGGCCTCCTAAGAAAAATAATAAAATAATAGTTAAAATAATAAAATAATATTTTTTAATTTTGGAGGAAGAAAAGAAAAAAACACTTGTTAGTTCATATTTTCGACATATATCCCTATGATTTTACTCAAATTTTGATCGAGAGAGCTCCAACGAGTACCCACTCGGCATAGTTTTGACGGATCCCGCTACCCCCAAAAAAAGAAACACATGAAAAAACGTGATGATGATGTCATCATCATGTTTTTCGTGTGTTTCTTGTTTTTGAGGTAGCGAGGTCTATCAAAAGTATGCTGAGTGGGTACTCGTTGGATGAGGAATTTAATTTCACATCCAGTGAGCTCTTCTGATCAAAATTTTAGTAAAAATACAAAGATATGTCGAAAATACGAACAAAAAAATAGTTTTTTTATGATACATATCCCCAAATTTATATTAAAAAATTGTTTAAGACCTATATGGTATTTCAAATTTAAAGCAAATTCTTTAGCTAACACATGA
>LPNX010749072.1:39523-61520 GCA_001517045.1 Pseudotsuga menziesii | reverse complement strand
TATATATATATATTATTTTGATTTGTTTGTATAATAGAAATATTATTCGTGTGTGTGTAATATTGTGTAATGGTTTCTCCTATAAGTTCTTAATTCGTATCAAAGGCTAGCCAAGCTTAATTCCCTCACGGGAATGCCCAGGAATATGTGAGAGATTTATGAGATGATCCTTTGTACATATGCCACCTAAAATAGTAGATTAGCTACGTGTAGAATTTTGTTGTGAGTGATTTCTGGGTAAAGTGTGTTTCCTATGTGTTTTGTGAGAGAATAGTCGTCATCTGCATGTTCGTTTCTCTCATTCATTAGTCATTTGTGAAAGGAGATCAGAGCTTAAGGTGAATGTTGGAAATCAAGAGCACAAGGTTGTAAACTCAATGGCTAGATAGCCTTCAAGTCATTCAAATTCTGCAAGGGGTTCATATTTATTTGATTGTTTTGCATTGAATATCTCGGATCGTTGTTCAGAGGTACACATCGCCACTAGAATCATTGTCACGAAGAGAAGA
Source organism: Pseudotsuga menziesii (assembly GCA_001517045.1). Lineage (NCBI taxonomy): Eukaryota > Viridiplantae > Streptophyta > Pinopsida > Pinales > Pinaceae > Pseudotsuga > Pseudotsuga menziesii. The sequence continues at coordinate 61,011 of LPNX010749072.1, read as the reverse complement.
GAAACACAATTAAGAGGAGTTATCATTCATTTTCCCACGAATCCATATTACTTGAAGATCACATTCTAATCCTATAAGGGTGATTCCATGAAGGTGGGTAACACTTTTTGGCCAAATTTGGCAATGAAAACTTGATTTTTTACTAATGTGCAAGATAGAAGCCCTCGAAATGTATATATGCCATGTGAATTTTGACTTGCAGTAAAAAAACAAATTGTAGAATATTATGTGGGTTTCCCTATGATATTTTAAAAAATATATTCCGACGTCATTTAATGTGTGAAATTTTCATTTAATGAACCGTGTGACCTTAAAAATTTGAAGAAGTTAATAAGTGGCTCATGTCTATCCCCAATAATTCAATCTTACATTAATATTTAATATATATATGAGATACTTGATTAACCAATTAATATTTATATGTAAATATTAATCTTAATATTAATATTAATCTTAAAGATTAATCTTTGATTGTAAATATTCAATCTTACAATAATTGAATAGTTTTCATTTTCTTTTTCTTTTATATTTTATGAATGTTATTTCATTTTATTTTATTTTCCCTCTACATTTAATGGCTTATTAAAGTATTTCATTTCATTCTATAGTCTTCAAAATACTTATCTAAAGTTTTCCCTAACTCCAATAATTAAATTTTAACCTCTATGTTGAGTTTCATTTGCAAAATCTTCATTGGAGGTGTTGCTGGAATCTGAAATCATAGAAGTTCATGGTTAATTCATGAAAACCGTTGGAACGTTCATTTTATTGATGATCAAATACTACCAATGATCTTTTTGTTACATTATAAAACTTGTCAAATTCATGATGAGAGCTGAAGATAGGGGAATGCCACGAACTTTAAAATTGGAAGCCACGTATCTTGAGATTTGTTAACATTTTAGTTTTTGTTTCATTTCAAGAGGCCAATTGGTGAATATTTGCTGAATATATCGGTAAGATTGGTAATCTGAGTCGGTTCGAACCAATAGACACCAGTTGGGCTGAGGTTTTTCTTGAATTTGTCATAATGATGCCCGGATGCCTATTTTTCCTCTATTTTAGTCATTGTAATTGAGCACTTATTATGAGGATATGGAAGATAATTTTTAAAAACCAAGAGATTTTTTGTTCATTATGGGCCCATTAAAAAAATCCTCTCTCATTTTTGCAACAGGTGTTATGGGTGGAAAGATTCGATTTAATCTTTACGGCCTATTTTTCAGGGTTTAAAAACATTTAATATTTTCTTGTTTTAGTATTCATATTGAGGAGCATATTCTGATTTATTGGAGAATAATTTTTAAAACCCAAGATATGTTTTTGTCCATCACAGACTCATTCACAAAAACATTTCTCATTTTTTTCACAGGTGTCCTGGATCGAGAGATATGGGGGGTTCTTTGAGACCCATTTTTCAAAAATTTTCCATATTTCCATTTCAAAAGTTAGTTTGTATAACTACCTAATGTAAGTTCTCTATACTTTTGAAACCTAACATAAAGAGGTGGTTATGGATACTTGATTTTGTAATTTTAAAAGTAAGAAGATGATACATCAATGGGATCGGATTTTTTTTCAAGAAAAGGGCTACAAGATTGTTGATGCTCTTTGCACCTATGTATGCAGCAAACTCTCATGTATGTTTTGGAGAATAATGAAGATTGATATGAAAATATGATATAAGCCATTTATTGACTTTTCATTGCTGGTTTATGTTTATATCCTGTTTGACTACCTAGTTTGTGGTTTGATTTCTAGATGATAATTTTTGTCTCATAAATGCTCATAAACTTGTGGACAGAACGAGATTTGTGTTTGAATGAATATTGTGTTTTATGCCTATATTTCATATCTTTACTTTTCAGTTGTTTCATCTTTCTTATATTATTTATTCATTGCATATGTTTAGTATTGGATTTCCCCCTTTTACTAAATAAAACCTTCAAACAAAAATAACAAAAACCCATTCATTTTCCTTCATTTTTTATTGAGATTGTCCTAGCTTGTACCTTCGTAGGCTAGGTACAATTTCTAGCAAAAACATATTTGGCGTCATTGCGGGGGATCAAAGTGAGGATTATTTTCCCCGACAAGAACCACAATGACACAAATCTGACTCTTGATGGCAGACAAGAGAAGGACGTAGAGATAGACTGCAATCATCTGCATGGTGACTCCACGATTAAATATTTCACTGCAAGGAGAATTTTTCTGACAAAAAAATGAAGAAGCCAAATGGAAAGACCAAGTATCATATTGTTAGCTTCCTCCATGAGGTTTTGTTCTTATTTATCAGTTTTTTTCTGTCTTTCCCATTGCATGTCAAAATAATTATTTTTTGTTTTTGTCTAATCCGATGATCATAAACCTTTAGTTACATATCCCTCTTTGGAAGAAGAAAGTATGCATTGCTCTTGCTTTGTTGATGTTGATCCTATTCCTTCATTTTCAATACATGTGAAACATGATGTACATATACCCATATCTCTTGAACTTGATTATTCTAGTCTTATTGTAGAGAATAAAGCTGATCCATTACTTTCTATCATTACTACTGAAACTTTCCATCAACTTGTTGAAACTCGCTCTCATCCCACTGAATTTCAGTCTAGAATTAGAGAGAGAAACTTTAAACCATTAAGGTTGTCATCTACTCTTCATCCTTACCCTCCCAAGTTTTTCATATGTCTTCCTCTGTTTACTGGAGAAGACCATGTCACAACAGAAAAGCACTTGGAATATTTTCGCAATTTCATTGACAATTTTGAGATTGTACACGAGGATATCGTCATGAGGATATTTTCCAAGTCCTTAGCTAGAGATGTTGGGTTCTGGTTTCAAAATTTAAAATCTAATTCAATTGGATCATGGCGAGATTTACACGATGCCTTCTTCAAGTATTGGGGTAAGAATAAATCTTATGATCAATTTCTTTCTGAATTTTATAGTTTAAAAAAAGGAGAATCATGAGCCAATTACTAAATTTAATTGGAGGTTTCAAAGCTTTTATGTTAGTTTGCCTACGGAGATCATACCTTTGGAATGAATTTCCATGGTATATTATGTTATGGCTCAACATTCATATCTTGTCCTTTTCCTGTTAGAAAGGAAATCATCATCTTTAAGACAATTGTTTGAGGATGCAAAAGGAGTGGAGGAGAACATCCGAGCTTGCAAAATGTTTCGAGATCGGGATCATGTTGAAGATATACAAGCTTATGAACAGGAAGAAGAATGTAGGTATCATTTAGATTTAAGACAGTTTTCTTCATCATTTTCATATTTTCCTATGAACAAGGATATAAATGATGCTTGTGTTGATTCTTCATATCAGTTTGATGAATTTTTAGATGATAATATACTTTCAGTTGATCATACAAGAAATTTCCTAGATCTTGCTATGAGAATATCATGTTATCAAGAAGAAGTTGCTGCTCTTCAGCCTCTTACTGTTGATATAAGAAATAAGCTGCCATTATTGACTTATAGTCACTTTCAGAGTTTTATTTGTTCAATTTTTGGGCAAGGTTTTTATTTACAGGCGGAGAATGAAGTTGAAGACAATTTACGAGCTTGTGGAAAGCTTGTAGCTCAAAACAGAGATGAATATTTGAAACAAGAACAAGTTTATGGATAGAAAAAAGTAGATTTGGATGCAAAGGAAGTGGAGAGAAATCTTCGGGACAACTCTCTTTCCAAATATTGGACAATATTTTGGATACTGAAGAAACTGAAGAAGTATATGGACAACATGAAGCTTATCTGAGCTTGAAATTGTTTCAGCATGCTTGTGCATCATTTTCATATCTAAATTTTTTTTCTGATCTTGAAATTTTTAAATCATATTTGTCCATTATTAAAGATGCAAATGTGCATTCTTATAACACATACCATCAAGATGAATTTACATATGCAACTGATCCTTTTTCTAATTATGCACAAAGGGATGATTTTGTTTACCATGAATATCATGAGGAAGATTTTGCAGAAATTGGTGATATTTCTGTTTTAGAGAAGGTTGCTTCCCTTATCATCTTACTGTTGGCTTATAGAATTAGGTAACATTCTTAGCTCATGATAACCTCCTTGATTGTATGATTTTGAACTTTGGTCAAGAAGATATCAAGGAGCTACAGGAACAAGTGAGATTTTTCTCTTTTTCATCAAAAAATGGCCAACAGGAAGAAAGTCAACAAGAAAATAAAAAGGGAGCAGATCAATATATCAGCATGGAATAGTTTTGAATCTGAGCAATGAGAATACAAAGAAGGAGATAAGAAAGAATTATATGAGCATAATTGGTCAAATAAATTTCTCCAACAACTATTACCAGCAGGGTATTTTTAAGGATTCTAATATTATACTTAAGTATAGTATTCTAGGCAATTGTTTTGGAATGAAAAAAAACATGATTATAGATAGGTAGGCGAATATTAAATATGAAACATACTATTAAGATTGAAATGTGTATATTTTGGTGAATATTATGATTAAAAAACGTATTTTATGTAAATATAGGAGATATTAGAGACTAAAAATGACCAAATAGCGAATTTATTTTTTGAAAAAAACCCCAAAAATAGTCAATTAGCGAAATTTCACCCCTAAAAATTACCCTGATTACCAAATATCAACAAGTTTTATGTTATCATTCTTAAACCTGAATCTATAGCATATATTAAACAAATCAGTGAAGGTAGCCCACATCAGCTTTCATTTTTGCAGACAGATGTGATTGGCAGTAGCTATAAAACTGCCCATAAATAATTCAATCCCTAGCAAGAACATCACGAAGAGGAATTTTTTTGAGGATTTCATGACCCTATTGCTGATTATTTGGAGTCTTTGAGAAGTATAGAGGTAAAATCATTCTTTTCAAATGAATATTGGTTCCATTGTCTTTCCAAAATGCACTTTTGTATGCCATGGGTTGTTTCATTTGTCCGATCCAGATCAAGAGTTTCATCAGTTAATCAATTTCTTGCATGGCTTCATCAGAATCATGAATTTACTTGATACAACAACAACACAGTGGATTAAAGTAGGAAGTGTAAATAAATAAGTTCATTGCTTGAGCAATGATTTTATTTTGCAGTGTGAGGATTTGTTTTCAACAAGTATGGTTTGGAGTGAGCAATTTCAGTTTGTTTTGACAATCAGACGAGCGAAGTTACAAGTTTTCGAATAGGTTGGGAATGAGATACAAATGTCTCCATTGCTCAATGAAAGGTCTACATGATCTTGAAACCTCACAAGGAGGCTTTCATCCACCAACTAGAGCCAGATGTTAGGAATGAAATTGTACCTAGTCCCTATTTGATTTTTTTTCTCAATTTTTCGTTGCTTTTACTTCTATTTTGTTTTATTTTAAATTGAATAGTTTTCATTTTCTTTTTATTTCATATGTTATGAATGTTATTTCATTTTATTTTATTTTCCCTCTACATTTAATGGCTTATTAAATTATTTCATTTCATTCTATAGTCTTCAAAATACTTATTTTAAGTTTTCCCTAACTCCAATAATTAAATTTTAACCTCTATGTTGAGTTTCTTTTCCAAAATATTCATTGGAGGCGCTGCTGGAATCTGAAATCATGGAAGTTCATGGTTAATTCATGAAAACTATTGGCACATTCATTTTTTTGATGATCAAAGACTACCAAGGAGTTGTTTGGCCCATTATAACACTTGTCAAATTCATCATGAGAAATGAAGATAGGGCAATGCCATGAACATTAAAATTGGAAGCCATGTATCTTGAGATTTGTTAACATTTTAGTTTCTGTTTCATTTCAAGAGGCAATTTGGTGAATATTTTCTGAATATATGGGTAAGAGTGGCAATATGATTTGGTTCGAACCAACAGTCACCAGTTGGGCTGAATGTTTTCTTGAATTTGTCATAATGCTGCGTGAATGCCTCTTTTTCCTCTGTTTTAGTCATTGTAATTGAGCACGGATTATGAGGATATGGAAGAGAATTTTTAAAAACTAAGAGAGGTTTTTGTTCACTATGGGACCATTAAAAAGATCCTATCTCATTTTTGCAACATGTGTTATGGTTGGAATGATTCGAATTAATCTTTACAACCTATTTTTCAAGGTTTAAAAACATTTAATATTTTCCTGTTTTAGTATTCATCTTGCGAGGCTTATTCTGATCGATTGGAGAAGAATTTTTAAAAATCAAGAGAATATTTTTCCACCATGGTCTCATTCAAAAAAACCTCTCTCAGTTTTTGCACAGGTTTCCCCGATCGAGAGATATGGGTGGTTCTTTGAGACCCATTTTCCAGAAATTCGCCATATTTCCATTTTGAAAGTTAATTTGTATAACTACCTAATGTAACTATTGTATACTTTTGAAACCTGACCTAAAGAAGTGGTTATGGATACTTGATTTTGTAATGCTAAAAATAAGAAGAGGATACATCAGTGGGGTTTGGATTTTTTTTCACGAGAAGAGCTACAGGATTGTTAATGCTCTTTGCACCTATATATGTAGCAAGCTCTCATGTAAGTTTTGGAGAATACTGAAGAGTGATATGAAAATATGATATAAGCCATTTATTGATTTTTCATTACTTGTTTATGTTTATAGCCTGTTTCACTACTTGGTTTGTGATTTCATTTCCATATGATAGTTTTTGTCTCGTAAATGCTCAAAAACTTGTGGGCAGAATGAGATTTTTGTTTGAATGAATGTTGTGTTTTATGCCTATGTTTCATATCTTTAGTTTTCAGTTGTTTCAGCTTTATTATATGATTTAGTGATTGCATATGTTTAATATAGTATTTTCCCCTTTTACTAAATAAAACCTTCAAAAAAAATAACAAAAACCCATTCATTTTCCTTCAATTTTTATTAAGATTGTCTTAGCTTGTGCCTTCGTAGTCTAGGTACAATTTCTAGCACAAACAATAAGTTGGGGAAATAGTCCCCATAGTTGAGGGGTATTAGGGTTATTAGACTCTCTTAGTGAGGTCGGCCCTATAAGAGCAAAAGTCAGGTGGAGAACATGTATAAATAGAGAGTGAGACTCTCTATTTGGAATATACACTCACTCAACAATAGCGCATGAGTGAGAGAGTATTAGCTCACACAAGTGAGAAAGAGAACAAATGGAGGAGATCATCTTTATGACTTTGGGTTTTACTATTGGTGCTCATTCTATCTCTGAGGAAGTTGTGGGGTTTTCTCCTTTATGGTTACTCCAAGGACAATTATTTGTGTCTCTTGTCTCTTGTAATTATTGTTGTGCATGTTATTCTTTCAGATAAGATCCTATATCATATTGATTAAACAATAAAAATATAACATGGTATCATAGCCTCTTTGAAAGAAAACATTGTGCAACTGCGAGAACTAGGGCTTCCTAGTTGAAGGTGTTCTCTCAATAGATCATCAAGAAAGGAGGGCTAGGCCAACACACCTCACTAGGGTGCATCTATTGGTGGTATTAGTTTATGAATCACACAAGTTTCACCATACAATTGAAATATAGCTACAATGGCAGAAAATGGAAATTAGGGTTTCATGCTTGAAAAACCTAAAATAGTAGTTTTGGTACATTCACTATATCCTGATATTGGAGAAGATTCAGAAGCCGAAATCTATACATGTCGAAGAGAAATTCATTTTGTACATTTTGTAAAACTTTCAGCCTCAGATTCGCTATATTCTAGGAGATATTATTCCTCCAAATCAGGGTTCCAGCCTCTCCTAGTATTCATCCCTAAAAAGGACACCTGCGGATAATTGTTGTATCTTGGGCTACAAAGGTCCAAATGAAATTTCTCAAGATGTTCCATATAGGGAACGTATTGTACATTTTTTGGTAAAATTTTTAGACCCTGAAGGTGAAACAATGACACGTAGCATTATGTACAAGTTCACTATTCTGAACAGTCTTGAAATAAATCATATTGGGAAAACTCTCATACTTCCAAATTGGTGAAATCAATTCTACTCAAACCTATGGTGTTGGAAATAATACAGATGAGGCTAACTTAGTACAAAACTTTAGACACAAAGGAGAAGTACTTTCGGAGATACCGCATAAACAATATCAGGAATATCTGGAGAAGAAATTGGAAAACTAGGGCTTCCTGTTCCGGGAGCTTCCCTCCACTGTTTTCAGAAAAAAAGGCGTACATTGGACAACTCACCTTGAATAGGCCCATATTTATATCCAATCAGAAGTTTGAAATTCCAAGTTTTAAAAATTAGGGTTTTTTTTCTGACAAACCCTAGATCAGGCATCTTCGGAACCAGGATGGACACCTCAAATTGGTAAGATCCAAATTTTTTCTATTTACATTTGAGGTTTTCCTTTCAAATTGACTAATCACACCAGCTTGATGACAAGCTTGGTGAAGCTGAAAAATTCTAAGCATGGAGGTATATGAGCTCACTGGTTCTTGAAGAAAATAAATTGGACACCTACATAAGTGGAGAGGTTCTAGTTCCAGAAGGAGATGAGGCTAAATCCTTACACAAGAAGAATTTGGTCAAGGTCAAGAGGATTATTGCTGATTCTATCAAGGATCACCTTATACCACAAGGGATTTCCCTAAATACACCTAAGAGATGTTTTATTCCTTGACCAAGCTATTTGAAGGGAAGAATATAAATCGAAAGAAGTATAGGTACTTCATGATCCTTGAAGAAATTGACTTAGATCATTATTTCAGTAAAGAAGTTATAAGAGCCAGAGGGAGATGAGGCTAAGGCTAGAGACAAGAGAATCATTGCAGATTCTATTAAAGATCATCTCATTCCTCATGTGTCATCCTTGAAGACACCAAAAGGAAGTGTTCGATGCTATGGCGAAGCAATCGAAGAAGAATAAGATATTGTTATAAACACCTTGAATGGCCTCCCAGGATCATGGGATTCATTCATTCGAGGAATGTGTGCCAAAAGGAAGTGATTACCTTCAGCAAACTCTGGGAATAGTGCACAAAAGAAGAAGCTCGACTCATAATAAAAGACAAGAAAATGGGAGCAATTGAAGATCAAGATCTCACTATCCAAAGAAGATCCCTCAAGCAATGAGGAATATGAAGGACTCAAATCTTGAAGAACCTCTTATCCATATTAGCATTTGGATAAGAAATGATGTTGTTATGAATGAAGAAGATGATGAATCTGAAGGCTCAAGAAGGAGTCTACCCATGAAAGGAATACAGATAAGTATTCAATTGTCATTTCATGATATTATTTGGTTATGCATTTGTTTATATTCAGTTGATGTGTTATGCATGATAGAATGTTTGCATTACTGAAAGTATACTACTAATATGCATGTGATGGGTAAGTAGCCCATGGTGCTATACAACTCTCCATTGCTACTTATCTAGAATGAAACCTCTTTGCTTACATATTGGATTAGTGCACAATATCAATGATGTCATGGTAGATATGGAAGGAATCTAGAAAGTTTCTGTGAGATATGGATGAATGTCGTATTGGCTAAAATAGTTGCATGATTATATCTTTATGCATAAGAATTTTCCATTATGAATATTCCTTATGAAATGTTTCTAACCATACAACTAATGTATTTGGTTTGTAGGAAAGATCGAGTACAATATCCTACAAGAAAAGAAGGATGAGACTTGTTCTGAAGAAAAAGGGACGACGGTTCAAGAAATAATCCAAAATGAAGAATAATATGACGATGCTTTCAAGGAAAGAAAGAAGGCCTTGTCTGAGCTCAGAAGGCACCCATGGAATAACACATACATGAGGATCTTGAATATCACCTAGAGTGATGAAGATCTTAACCTTTGCTACAAGGTTGAAGATGAAAGCCTATAGAGGATGAAAAGATCATAGATGGGTGTGAGAAGAACTTTTGAAGGCTTCAAGATAGAGGATATTGGTATCCAGTGACCATAGATGGATACATAGAATATTATTAGCAGAGGTAGCTACTTGTCACTCCAGTACAAAATACATAAAGTATGAAAGGAAGAGGGAGAATGATGCTTCACTTCAGAGGGAGTGACTACAAAAGATCCTAAGGTTCAACATGGCATGACAAGATGTAAAACTTACTGATGGATCTAGGTTTTGTTGAGAGTAAAGAGGTTTTCAACCTTTTCTTCAAGGTTTAAGGAAGAATACCAGTGCTGCTCATGTTATATGTTGATGACCTATTCCTGACAAGAAAAGAGGAACTCATTAAGAAGGAGACTTGCTACTGAGTTCGAGATGAAGGACTTGGGTGTGATACACTACTTTCTAGGTATGGAGGTGTGGTAGGGTGCAGATAAAGTCTCCCTTGGAAAAGGGAAGTATGCAGTGGAGATCCTGAAGAAGTTTAGGATGATGGACTACAAAGCCATGGCCACGCCTATGGAATCGAACCTGAAGCTATTGAGTGATGCTTCATCAAAGATAGTTGATGCCATGATGTATGGTCTTATATTTTGTTTATTGATGTTCCTAACAGATCTGAGACATGCTCACTTGGTTGCAAAGCATGTAGTGAGGTACCTAAAGGGTACAGTTGAGTGTGGGTTGAAGAAGACTAACCTGCATGGTTATGTTGATTTATATTGGTAGCTCCAATGAGAATAAGAGCACCTTGGGATGCTTCTTTAGTTTGAGATCAAGTATGGGTTACTGGTTTGGTAGGATGGAGACATGCATGGCACTGAGTACATATGAGGAAAAATATGTTGCCACTTGCTCATCTATTTTTGAGGTAGAATGTTTATTTTGAAAGCTACTATTTGATTTGATTGATTTGACTTGAATTTTTTGTATGATGCAGAGAGGAGTAGTGAATCTCTAGTTTGTGATCTAGATCAAGATCTCTCAAAAGAGGGAGTTCTAGCATAGCTGATGAGACAAGTTGTCTGAGCATAAAATCCTAGTGAAGCTCATAGGTTTCTTAGGAGTAATCAGTTCTGTAGGTTGTCCTAAGATGTAATCTGTCCTAGAGAAGCTTGCAGGTTGTCCTTGGAGGTATGCTAGAAATGGCCAAGATTGAAGTTTGAATACTTTAGAGAGAAGTGCGGTGTTCTCCAGATCGAGGTTCCTTCCAAGGGGAAGTGATGAGTCCGTGAGCCTTTATGACATGGTGGTAGGTGAGGGCTTCCCATGGTCATATGTAAGTGCAGAGCCTTTCTGACATGGTGGTAGGCAAGGACTCCCATGGTGAGCTGTAAGTGCAGAGCCTTTATGACATGGTGGTAGGTAGGGCGTCCCATGGTCACATGTAAGTACTGAGCCTTTCCAACATGGTGAAAGGCTGGGCCTCCCATGGTTGGATGTAAGTTTTGAACCTTTCCAACATGGTGGTAGGATGGGCCTCCCATGGCTGAATGTAAGTTTTAAGCCTTTCCAACATGGTGGCAGGATGGGCCTCCCATGGTCAGATGTAAGTGCGTAGCCTTCCTGGCATGGTGGCAGGTTGGGCCTCCTATGGCCAAATGTAAATGTTGAGCCTTTCTGACATGGTGGGAGGATGGGCCTCCCATTCTTATATGTAAGCGCTCGAACTTTCTGACATGGTGGCAGGTTGGGCCTCCCATGGTCAAATGTAAGCACTGGACCTTTCTGACATGGTGGTAGGTTGGGCCTCCCATGGTCAAATGTAAGAGTTGGGCCTTTTCGACATGATGGCACGTTGGGTCTTGTTGGCCCGATTTTCTGAATCTAGGCCAATACGGAGGTTTTTTCCACACAATCAGCTTAAAGCAGTGTCCGGTGTGTTTGGATTAACAAAACCTCGCAGGTTATGGTCCTGCTACCAGCTAGTTTGTCTCTTAAGGAGAACTTAAAACCAACAAAAATATAACCTATTCTAATATTTATTCTACCTAAAAGATTAAATTAAACTATCTAAACTATCCTATGGTTGCTTTCTTAAGGAAAGACTTTTGATTTTGGGAAGTTTTCTGAATATAAAACTTTTACAAAGAATGAAATCGATTTGACAGTTGTCAATTAAACTACTTCAAAAATAAAATTTAATCTAAACTATTCTATATGTCCTATCTCAGCTGAGAGCATATTTGAAGATTATATTAACTATTAATCAGTAAAGATGAACAGAAAGGCTAAAACATAATTAAAATAGAAATATTTGAATCACGATAAATAAGTCAATCTGTTATATGACAACAGAAAATAAAAATAACTGCAAATAAGCAAATTAATTTTAACTTTCTGAAATTGATTAACAATTAATTATCAAGACAGCTATTTGAATTTAAGATAATATCTATTAAAAAAAATCACTGTCAACATACAAATGAAATTTTAAACAGATAGAAGAATATATCATTATAACTTAAGTTTACAGTAAAAATACTAATAAGCATAATCATAATGAGGTGTTTATTCAGAATACTATCTTGAGCTGATAAAGTGAGAAATGTAATTAAACACCAATATATCAAAGCACACTATGTTAATATAAAGACAGAAGATAATATGCTGAAATATATATATAATAATCCAAAACAAAAATACCAGAAATGATATCAGTCTGTGGACGTCTAGTGGTATTCACATCCAAAGGTTCAACTTCAGAGATAAACAAAACACCAGCAACAAAGTATAATTCCAGTAAGTTTTCTTCCAACACTCCATCCCTTGTTTATCAAAATATCTACCTTATATAACACTACGATTATGTTTCCCCTATTAATGTTGCATGCAACATTATAGGGTTCATCTAACTGAAAGAGCATCTCATCTCTCATATCATGCCTATCACTATAAAATAGAAAACGACTAGCCTGAGTCGAGGTACTTTAGGAGATTCTTATCCATTAATGAAACTCCAGCTCGTAACCAACAGCCACATCTCGATGTCAGAATATTAACCACGTCCTGAAATTCTGTAGAGGAATGATGACAAAACTACCTGCATTGAATTCAATTGAAGCATCTTATTAAAATCAATTAAAACATAGGTAACAAAATAAACTTGAAATTTAAATGCATGCCTGTTAAATCTTCGATTTTACAGGCATGCGAAACAAAAATGATCATTACCTGTTTTGTAGTGACATAAGAAATGAGAAAAATCATCAAGTTTTATTCTGAAGAGCGACTACTCTTCAAGCTTCTGCTAGTTTAGCCTTTAACCTAATAATCTTAATGTTTTGCTTTTCAATTCGTTTAAGCAATAGCTAGTTTGTACCTATGATTGACTTCTTTGATTTTTTGTACTGATTCTTCTTAGTGCTCATCTCTTTCCATCTATCAATCCATTCCAGCAATCCTTTTCTAAAGGTTCTATTTTCCTCCTCTAATAAGGTTGTATTAGATAGACAATGCTTTAGTTTACCCTTGAACTCCATAATTTTATCCTGGAATGCATGATATTATGTATGCTGTAGAGTCTCATCTTCATTTGTTACCTGAGGAGAGATAGGGCTGCCAATATACTGACTAGACGATGGTTCAGGGTCTGCAATACCTATGTCTACACCTGGTTGAGTAACCTTGGCCTTGCCCGATTCTACATCATTAACCTGTACGAAAGTATGATTATTTACATTAATTGTATCAGGAATAGATGACAGGGTGTCATCTTCAATATTAATGACTGCAGGCTTAGAAGCTTGTTGATTAACCTTATGACTTGAAATCGTATGGATACTGTGCATGCTCCTCGTAACCCTTCTTGAAAACGATAGATTTTCAAAACCAAGCCCTTCTTTATAACAACAAATCTGAGCAAGATGATCTAATATATACATAGATTCTCTGTTATATTCATCAGGTTTACTTGTTTCAAATGGATTTTTACATTCAACATTATTATCAGTTTTACCTTTGGTTAATCCTTCTTCTATTTCTGCAGGGGTGCTATCACTTTTACCAGACAAAGGGTTGATCCAAGACTGCTTTAGAGTTGCAAGGAACTGAATCCCTATCATCACTCTTACTGATCCCATTGTTTATGGGTATGCTGACTTCCTCGAATCCTTTTACCTCTGATACAGTTTCAGAAGTACTATTAACCCCAGAATTTATGGCTTTTCGTTTCTTACGAATTCGTGGGGATGGATTCAGCCAATGCTGCATCGTCCCCAACTGACAGTCGACTAAAAAACTATCCCAAGACTTGCCATTTGCAGATAATTGAAATTGCAATATAATATTTATCAACCCGTGGTGGAAAAGACTCCTGTCGGGGTTACTAAAATTTCTAACAGTCTGTGACATTTTCTTTAGACTTTTCCATAAATAGAAAGGCAAATTAAGCTTGTAACCCCTTAATGCTAACATCAATCGTAAATGATATAAGTGCAAATCGGAGTAACGTCCATCACAGGACACGTACCTTACAAGTATTTCATAATAAACTCTCCATTTGGGCTTCAGAAATTTAACAGGGACACCTATCTTCAGCTTCGTATCATCCGGCAATGGAATTAACAGAGCCAAGCATTTCTTCTTATTAACCATGCTGCCCTTAAACCAACGTTCTCCAACCTGTGGAAGCTCAGTGGCTTTTGCAATCTTATCTTCATTGATAATAAACTCAAAACCCCCAATTTGCACCCTGTCATCGTTAAAATTCATGGTGAACAGTTTAGTAATTTATGTATGGTGGCCATCGAAACTTCTAAAGAAATTCCCCCACCCCATTTTCTCGAATAGCATAGCAACCTTCTGGTCAGCTTCAATAAGTTCAGAACCAGATATTTCATAACGGTTCAGAGGAGACATGGTTTCTTCTACGTTTTCCTGGCCTCGAACTGAAATGAACGGAGAGGTGAACATAGAGGGAATAGGTACCCATACGAAAGACATGATGGGGAAGATTTCGCATGCTTTGGATTTGACAGACATGAGATCTCTGAACCTGTCATTTTTAGCCAAATTCTAAGCGATGTTGAACGCTGCAACGTCACTTTATATCATGATTCATGTAGGTTTATCTACGTTTAACCACAACTAGTAGTGATAACCACCAAATTGGCGAACCAGAGATATTGTGATTGATAGATCATAATTTCAACCATTGATTATGGACAGTGGCTAATTATGAACAAGTACATTGACATTAATTGGAAATGACTATCAACATTTAACACTGTCAATACAAGGCATTCATATTTTTACAGTTGTCATTTTATCAAGAGGAATAAGCCATGTTCTCATGCCAACTCATTGATCCAAGTGATAACCGTTTACCAATCTTGACAAATGGCTCTTTGTACACTCAGTCAATCTTAACAGTGATCTCCAGTTTAATCGTGATACGTGGTGGCATGCAAGGTGATGAAATCGCACACTCTAATGTTAACTTATCTTGATTTTATATCTATTCTACGTATATACAAAGACTTAGTTTAAACGTTTCAAACATCCTATTGATAAATATCTAATCATTAGATTGATAGGATATTTAAATGATAAAACTATCATAAGTGAAACTTTCCTATATAAAATCGTTTATTCATTAACTATAATATTTACAAAAATCATTGTATGGTATTACATATAATATCAACTTTAAAAATCACTTTTAGTTTTATGAACTTAGGGCTAGTAATACCTTACTCAACACAAAATGTGTTATATTGATTTTCTCTTGGCAAACTATTTCAAATTTCTTAAGCCACATGAATTTATCTTGATGATTAAATAAATTCGTGAAAATTTATGAGACTTACTGACAGTTGTTAAATGCCAAGTTTATGAGCATGTCTTCATCAACTTCTCAAATGATATTTTACCTTTCTTTGATTAAGAGTACCTTCAGAATCAAAAATTCTGAAGGTGCTCTTTCATAATTTTTCAATGATGAATCATAGAAAGAGCTGATCACTCTTCATATTATTGAGAAATGAAGAGCTTGTTGCTAGCTTCCAACAAATGGTGACAACCTGGACGAACCAGTTATCTCTTCTTATACAAAATGATAAAAACGAAATCTTAAAACCTGTTAAAAACAATTAAAAATTCCTTATCCATATCAAACCATTATTTACTCATATCCATAAGTATAACTCAGAAATATTCCATCTTTTGAAACAGATATTTGATCAAGGATAAACTTACAAATATCTTAGTCGAAACATGTACTTCTTAGTAAGGATAACCTATACCATCAGCATAGAGTACAAAAATTTGCTCCTCTGAAAACTTTCTAGAATCTGTTCCATAGCATTTTAATTTTCTTTTGTTTGGTTTTTATTTTCTTTTAAAACAATAATTCTTCCTGAAGACTACTATATGGGTATGATATCCCAATGTGATAGTATCATTCACGAGAGCTATCTGAAGTAAGCAAGCCAGCTCGTGATGAGACCTCTTGTCTTTTAATTTTTTTAAATCAAAAGCCATCACCCTGGTAATCAGAAATGAAGTTATTCCAGACAACATTGATGATCATGATTAGGGCGGCTCGTGATGAGACCTCCTATTCTTCAGTCAAATTTACGTTTTATTGCAATTTTATTTTATCTTTTAATTTTTATAAAATGAGAGATCATTACCCAACATGGTAACCAAACGGTAATGTCAGTCATTAATATCACCAGAAAATGAATCAGCTCGCTCTTAATGAGACCCCTTATCTTTCGATTTTTAGACCAAAAGCCATTACTAGTTTCGTAATAATGTCATACCAGTGATATTTGTGATTCTGATCGGACCGGCTCATTACTGAGACCTTCCGTCTCTCACTTTAACTTTTAATTGATTGGAACAAATGCTAGACAGTTCTCAAATGATAAAAACTTTTCTAAGACTGATGATAGAGATCTGTAAAAGTTTTTCAAAAGTACAAGCTTCAAAGAAGACATTTTAATAAGCTATCCCTATTTTTAAGAAAATAACAAGATGAAGAATAATATGAGAAACACTTAAAAATAAAAACAATGAAGGTTTTTTGCAGATTTAAGAAATTTTGATCATCCTGAACAAATTTTTAAAAGATTTCAGTCTAATATCATAATTTTTCAGGCTGATGAGCAAACTGATTTTATTTATTTACATTGATTACAACATGCTAATTACATATTTCTGACTGACTGACTGGTTATATACAAAATTTTTAACAATCTGAAATATTTGACTCTGACAGAAAATTGGTTAACATAACAGTTTGCTAGTTTATATACAGAAAGATAAATTTATTTACAGACAACAAGTAAATTATATACATTTTTAGACATAAAATATTAATAGAAATATTTTTTAAGAATCAGTCCATTCACAGGGAATGTTTCGGACTGTCCTTCAAGTGTTTGCAATCGAAAGGTACTTGGACCGATTTTTTCAAAAATAACAAAGGGACCTAACCACAGTTTCTGAAACTTAGTATGATCTCCCTTATCTTCGTGAGCTTTATCCCATTTTAAAACTAGGTCTCCTACCTGAAATTCTCGATCAGAACTGAAAGATTGGTCAAACCAAGATTTCACAATTTGTTGATGTTTCGTAAAGCGTTGTTTTGACTTATCTCTTTCTTCTTCCAATTTTAACAATGTGTTAATTCTTTTTTCCATTGCTGGGCATTCTTCATCTTGGACATACTGAGCTAGCTGTAATGAAGGTAAGAACAGATTTGGCGGTAAAATGGCCTCAGTTCCGTATACTAAGAAGAATGGTGAATTACCTATTGCAGCTTTCAGAGTCACTCTGTCTGCCCAAAGGGCATTGACCAATTCTATATCCCAGTTACGATGATGAACTGAAATAGTTCTTTTGAGAATTTTCAATAAATTTTTGTTTGTTGATTCAGCCAGACCATTCCCATGAGGATGGTAATTAGCTGAATATTTGATTCTTATTCCCTTCTCTAAAGCAAACTGAGTTAACTCGATTGATGAAAAATATGACACATTATCAAAAATGAGAGAATCAGGAATACCAAATCTTGTTATGATAAAGAATTCCAGGAATAGTATAACCTGATTGGTATTTATAGTTTTCAATGGTGCAGCTTCAGCCCAACGGGTGAAATAATCAGTTGCAATAATTATATATTTGTGTTGCATAGATGAGGGAGGATTTATTGGACCTACTATATCGATACCCCATTGCTGAAAGGGTCTTTCAGCTGAAACAGGTTGTAAAGGAAAAGCAGGTTTTTTCACTCTTCTTGTAGCAAGTTGACACTCTTGGCATTTTCTGACAAAGTTATAGGAATCTTGAAACAAGGTAGGCCAATAATAACCATCCCTGAGAATTTTGTGAGCAGTGGTCTCTCCACCAAAATGACCTCCTGCTGGCCCAGAATGTAATTCTTTCCGAATTACTTCTGTTTCATCTTTATCTAGACATCAAAGGTATACTCCGTCTGAATTTCTTCGAAAGAGGATATTATCGATTAATAAGTACGGAGAAGACTTCAATCTGAGTGCTCTTTTTTTCTTTGGTTCTAAGTAATCGGGGGCAGCCCTTGTTTCCAAAAGTATCCGTATGTCTGTGTACCAGGAATCTTGAGGTGGTGGATAAAAATAAATTTCCTTGGTAAATAAAGCTTCATCGATGACAGTTTCAACTTTATCATTAGGTAAATGAGCAGCTTCAGCAGCTAATTTACATAGCACTTGGCCTTTGACTATCGTTGAGGGTTTAATTTCTAAGTCATATTCTTGAAGAGCCGTCATCCAAGGTGCCCTCTTTTCTCCTAAGTCTTTTTGAACCAACAAGCTCCTGACTGAGGAATAAGGGACAATTATTTTCTTTTTAGATTTCAGCAAGTAAGGACGAAAATGTTTAACAGCTTTGAAAACAACAAAGGCTTGTTTATCAACTTCATGGTAATTGAATTCAGCACCTTTGAAATTTGAACTCATGAAGGAGATTGGGACTTCATTATTCTGCTGATTTAATTGGGTTAGAGCTGCTGCATATGAAATATCAGAAGCAAAAGTATATAATATGAAATCCTTATTAAAATCTGGACTTAGGAGGCTAGGAGCTTCTGAAATAGCTTCTAAAATCTTTTGAAATGATTCCTTTTCAATTTGTCCCCAATTAAAAACAACATCTTTTTTAATCATTTTCTGCAAAGGACGAATGATCTCGAAAAAATTGGGAATGAATCTCCTAACAAAATTTATTTTACCTAGAAATGACTACATTGCTTTCTTGCTAGAAGGATAAGTTATTTTTGAAATGGCTTGGGTTCTTTCGGGATCAATCATGATTCCATTCTTTGAAACAACACAACCCAATAAGATACCTTCTGAAATAAAAAATATTGTCTTTTTGGGATTTAAAGATATTCCAAATTTTCTACATCGTTCAAACACTTTTCTAAGATGATTAAGATGATCAGGTCGATGTTTAGAGTACACAGTAACGTCATCCAAGTAGACAACGACTGAATGATTGGTTAGGCCTCTGAAAGCAATATCCATTGCTCGTTGAAAGGTTGCTCCTGCATTGACTAACCCAAAGGGCATCTTGTGGTAGGCATATGTTCCCCATGGAGTTCTAAAAGCAGTTTTCAATTGGTCATCTGGGGAAACCAATATCTGGTTGTACCCTGAGAAACCGTCAAGGAGAGACAGTATCTCAGACCCGGACACCTTTTGAAGAATTTGTTCCATGGGAGGAATAGGGTAATTATCTTTTTCAGAAGCTTTATTTAAATTTCTAAAATCTAGACATAATCCAATATCCCCATTTTTCTTTCTAACTGGAACTAAGTTTGCTACCCATTGAGTATGTCTGATGGGGAAAATAATCTTGGCAGCTAACAATTTATTCAGTTCCTTTTTTATTGTTGGTTCTAATGATGGGTGATATTTCCTTAACTTCTGTTGAAAAGGCTTTGACTCTTGTTTAATTGGAATTATATGTTGCATGACTTGGGTATTGAATGTTTTCAGATCATCATATGTCCAAGCAAAGAAATCTTTAAATTGATTAAACAATTTTATGAAAGCTATTTTTTCTACAGGATTACAATCTATTCCAAGGTTTACAGTTTGGGGGTTTAGTTATGTTCCTAAATTGATGGTTTCATATCTCATGCGAGAGCTCTTTGTTTTACAATTAGGAACAGACCTAAACTTATCCTGCAAATCAAAAAACTTTTCTAATCTAAGTATTGAATTAGGAACTGGTTTTACCTATTCAAAGGCTTTTTCAACTGAACAAAAATCATTTATTACTGAGAAATCCCGCAGATTTTCATCATGAGTGACTTCATCTATTGCTGAATCTTTAAAGGTATCCTCATTCGTCAAAAAATTCAGTACCTGCGTATCATTGTCAAACACACGTCAGTTAAAAATATTATTAGGTATGGAAGGCCTAAAAATCAATTCAACAGAAAAGAAATCTGAAGTAATATTTTCTGAAGGAATTAACTTTGATGCTACATTTGCCAGCAAATCTGCTTCTTGATTTTGACTTCTAGGAACAAAATTTATGTTAAATGCATCAAAATGTAAAATAAGGTTCCATACCTCTTTCTGATAACTCTGTAAATGTTCAGATAAACAATGAATGGAGTTACGAACCTGTCTGACAATGATTTCTGAATCTCCATAAACAATTAACTCTTTGATGCCCAAATCAATTGCTTTTTTCAAACCTTGTATTAAAGCTTCATATTCAACTGTATTGTTTGTACAACTAGATTCCATTCTACAAGCTATACAGGTTTTATGTCCTTGAGGGTCCACCAGTAAGCAACCGGCTCCTGCTCCTTCTTTAGATTTCGCACCGTCAAAGTATAAATTCCAAATAGAGCTGTGTACAATTACCTTACTCTTTATGATATTTACAATATTTACATTATCTACATGATTTATGGTTTCTTTGAGTGAAGAGTTAGGATAAACAGATGTTACATTACAAATTTCAGATTGCTGATTATTTTCAGAAAGGGCAGAATTTTTAGCTTTAAAATTACCAAATCCTAATTCATACATGTAATTCCCCATAATACAATATGAAAATAAAATAGGTTCACTAGGATCATGCAGTTTGGTGACAGTATGTTTCATATACCTTTCTCTATTTATCTTAATCTGATTTGACTTTCCATTCTTAGGTAACCACAATGTTGACCAATCAGTGGCAAAGAAACTGTTCAGCTGTTGGGACCAATCCCTACTTAAGAACAACCCATATGCATCTGGGATATCAGCAACAACAATATCTATAATTTGATAAACTGAAGGATTGTAAGCAATTTTGACTAAGACATCTTTCATTTCTCCTACAAACTTTACATTTGTCCTATCCAACTGAGTTATTTGAGAATTTGATGGGACAAATTTTCCATTCAATTTCTTGCATACAGATAAAGGCATGACATTGGAGGATGCTCCGGAATCTACCATGCAGTTATGGACATTCCTATTGAAAATTTCAAAGGTAAGTAAGAATGGAGGTGTGGTTGACTTAGATATCTTACCTATCATCGAAGCTTTGTCAGCTGTTGCTTTCCCTTTTTCAGTTGCTGTTGGATCATTATTAGAATTATTTGCAGCAACATTTTGTTTTGTATTGGGAATAATTGAACTTACCGTA
>LPNX010749072.1:19167-39489 GCA_001517045.1 Pseudotsuga menziesii | reverse complement strand
CATTGGGTAGATTTGAAGAAGATCGTACATACTGATGTTTGCACGAGTCTTCTTTAAATCTTCAATGATATCATATTGTAAATCTAATTTAGGAGCATTTTGAATGGTTTGGGTACCTTTTGTTGTTTGAGCTTGTTTTCCGGATTGAGCCTGTTTATTCGGTTGTGAATTATTGTTTTCATTATTGGTAGTAGAACTGGAAGCACAGGAGTATTTACAAATCCTCTAGTGCGAGTATTATATACATGTTGTCCTGTAGGTGGAATTTTAGTCTCATGTTCCTTCACAAGACTATCCCAGAAATGACCGTTAACTTGTTGAGGTCCTTCTGTTTCTTCATCATTTTCTGATTCTTCTTCTTCTTTGTTTTCATTCATCTCTTGACTAGAAAGAGGATCAGACAAAGATAGAACAGCTCGAATTGTATTAAATATCTCTTCATTTGCAGCTATGTCAGGGGGTGCATTCTTATTATTTGCATTCGGGTTTTGTCTAAATTGATTTCTGAAATAAACCCTAGAAGGAGAAGCTTCAGAAATAGTTTTTTTTAACCCTATAACTTCATTGGTTAATGTTCGAATAGCGTTTTGCAGCTGTTCTACATCGAATGATTTGTCTTTATCTGAATTGGATTTTTCAGTCTTCCTACGAGGAAAAGAATCAGATTTCCCATTTCTATCTAGTTCATAGGACATGGAATCCTTCTCGACTTTAATAGCTTCCTCAAAAGTTTCTATTAATGTTGTTTTTCCATCTCTCTTTACAAACATCCCGAAATACTTAGGTAAGGATGATGTATAATTTTCAATAATTATGTCTTCCGGAGGTTGAGAAGCAATTGGAATTTTGTTTTTTAATGTGAGAAACCTTTGATTGAAATCTTTGATTCTTTCTTTGGGCTCCATTTTAATTCTAGATAACTCTAGAGCTAAAAGAGCGGGTGTTTTATCTTCCCCGAATTTATCTAGAAAAGCTTTATTAAATTCCCCCCAATTTGTGATAGATCCTTGTACTAGCAAAAAATACCACGTGGAAGCTCTTCCTTCAAAAGTTAGAGGAAACAATCGACAAACTACATCTTCATGCTGCACGTTCAAAGTTTGAATAGCCAACATGAATTTGTCAATATGTACCTCTACAGGTTCCTTGTCATCTGGATTAAACTTAGGGAGGAGTTTATCTGAGTGTTTAGGCAAAGGATGCTGTACTCCAAGGATTGCTACAGCAGCTGTCCTTAGCCAAGGAAGCTGTGGGTTGGGTGGATTAGGTGGATTAGGTGGAGGATTACCTCCTCCTCCTACATTTCCTGCCATTTGACTTCCTTGAGAACTCGAGGAACTTCCTGAATTGGAAGGTCTTGGACTGTCAGGTGGTGACTCAGGAGGAGAAGGTGGCTGATCAGAACCACTTCCTGCAATTGGCCTCCTAGAAGTATTAGTTTGTGTAATCTGCCTTTGATGTCTTTCAACCTGATGATGGGGAGTACTACCAGTTATCTCCAAATCTTGCGTAACTATGGTCAATTGTGGATTATGTCGCTGTTGCTTAGGTAGACCATAATCTATTGGAGAAATACCAAGCTGATTAGCGTATGCTCTAGTAAGAATATGTCTATATTCTTTAAGAGTTTGAGCACTTTGTGCGGGAGTAAAGGGAGAAGTGACAGGATCACGTTCAAGGATATTCCTAACATTTTCTATAAAAGGTGATCTACTGCCTTCCAGATGTTGTTGGCTGATTGGAAATGTTTCATTAGTTTCACCTGCCATTACTCATTGACAGGCCCTCCTTCTAGCGCCATTTGTTGGCCCAATTTTCTGAATCTAGGCCAATAAGGAGGTTTTGTCCACACAATCAGCTTAAAGCAGCGTCCGATGTGTTTGGATTAACAAAACCTCGTAGGTTATGGTCCTGCTACTAGCTAGTTCGTCTCTTAAGGAGAACTTAAAACCAGCAAAAATCTAACCTATTCTAATATTTATTCTACCTAAAAGATTAAATTAAACTATCTAAACTGTCCTATGGTTGCTTTCTTAAGGAAAGACTTTTTATTTTGGGAAGTTTTCTGAATATAAAACTTTTACAAAGAATGAAATCGATTTGACAGTTGTTAATTAAACTACTTCAAAAATAAAATTTAATCTAAACTATTCTATATGTCCTATCTCAGCTGAGAGCATATTTGAAGATTATATTAACTATTAATCAGTAAAGATGAACATAAAGGCTAAAACATAATTAAAATAGACATATTTGAATCACGATAAATAAGTCAATCTGTTATATGACAACAGAAAATAAAAATAACTGCAAATAAGCAAATTAATTTTAACTTTCTGAAATTGATTAACAATTAATTATCAAGAAAACTATTTGAATTTAAGAAAATATCTATTAAAAAAAATCAATGTCAACATACAAATGAAATTTTAAACAGACAGAAGAATATATCATTATAACTTAAGTTTACAGTAAAAATACTAATAAGCATAATCATAATGAGGTGTTTATTCAAAATACTATCTTGAGCTGATAAAGTGAGAAAGGTAATTAAACACCAGTATATCAAAGCACATTGTGTTAATATAAAGACAGAAGATAATATGCTGAAATATATATATAATAATCCAAAACAAAAATACCAGAAACGATATCAGTCTGTGGACGTCTAGTGGTATTCACATCCAAAGGTTCAACTTCAGAGATAAACAAAACACCAGCAACAAAGTATAATTCCAGTAAGTTTTCTTCCAACACTCCATCCCTTGTTTATCAAAATCTCTACCTTATATAACACTACGATTCAGTTTCCCCTATTAATGTTGCATGCAACATTATAGGGTTCATCTAACTGAAAGAGCATCTCATCTCTCATATCACGCCTATCACTATAAAATAGAAAACGACTAGCCTGAGTCGAGGTACTTTAGAATATTCTTATCCATTAATGAAACTCCAGCTCGTAACCAATAGCCACATCTCGATGCCAGAATATTAACCACGTCCTGAAATTCTGTAGAGGAATGATGACAAAACTACCTGCATTGAATTCAATTGAAGCATCTTATTAAAATCAATTAAAACATAGGTAACAAAATAAACTTGAAATTTAAATGCATGCCTGTTAAATCTCTGATTTTACAGGCATGCGAAACAAAAATGATCATTCCTGTTTTGCAGCGACATAAGAAATGAGAAAAATCATCAAGTTTTATTCTGAAGAGCGACTACTCTTTGAGCTTATGCTAGTTTAACCTTTAACCTGATAATCTTAATGTTTTGCTTTTCAATTCGTTTAAGCAATAGCTGGTTTGTACCTATGATTGACTTCTTTGATTTTTTGTACTGATTCTTCTTAGTGCTCATCTCTTTCCATCTATCAATCCATTCCAACAATTCTTTTCGAAAGGTTCTATTTTCCTCCTCTAATAAGGCTGTATTAGATAGACAATGGTTTAGTTTACCCTTGAACTTCGTAATTTTATCCTGGAATGCATTATATTGTGTATGCTATAGAGTCTCATCTTCATTTGTTACCTGAGGAGAGATAGGGCTGTCAATATACTGACTAGACGATGGTTCAGGGTCTGCAATACCTATGTCTACACCTGGTTGAGTAACCTTGGCCTTGCCCGATTCTACATCATTAACCTGTACGAAAGTAGGATTATTTACATTAATTGTATCGGGGATAGATGACGGGGTGTCATCTTCAATATTAATGACTACAGGCTTAGAAGCCTGTTGATTAACCTTATGACCCGAAATTGTATGGATAATGTGCATGCTCCTCGTAACCCTTCTTGAAAACGATAGATTTTCAAAACCAAGTCCTTCTTTATCACAACAAATCTGAGCAAGATGATCTAATCTATGCATAGTTTCTCTGTTATATTTATCAGGTTTACTTGTTTCAAATGGATTTTTACATTCAACATTATTATCAGTTTTACCTTTGGTTAATCCTTCTTCTATTTCTGCAGGGGTGCTATCACTTTTACCAGACAAGGGTTGATCCAAGACTGCTTTAGAGTTGCAAGGAACTGAATCCCTATCATCACTCTTACTAATCCCATTGTTTATGGGTATTCTTACTTCCTCGAATCCTTTTACCTCTGATACGGTTTTAGAAGTACTATTAACCCTAGAATTTATGGCTTTTCGTTTCTTACGAATTCGTGGGGATGGATTCAGCCAATGCTGTGTCGGCCCCAACTGACAGTCGACTAAAAAACTATCCCAAGACTTGCCATTTACAGATAATTGAAATTGAAATATAATATTTATCAACCCGTGGTGGAAAAGACTCCTGTCGGGGTTACTAAAATATCTAACAGTCTGTGACATTTTCTTTAGAATTTTCCATAAATAGGAAGGCAAATTAAGCTTGTAACCCCTTAATTCTAACAGCAATCGTAAATGGTATAAGTGCACAAGGGAGTAACGCCCATAATAGGACACATACCTTACAAGTATTTCATAATAAACTCTCCATTCGGGCTTCAGAAATTTAACAGGGACGCCTATCTTCATCTTCATATCACCGGCAATGGCATTAACAGAGCCAAGAATTTCTTCTTATTAACCATGCTGCCCTTAAACCAGCGTTCTCCAACCTGTGGAAGCTTAGTGGCTTCTGCAATCTTATCTTCATTGATAATAAACTCAAAACCGCCAATTTGCACCCTGTCATCATTAAAATTCATGGCGAACAGTTTAGTAATTTCTGTATGGTGGCCATCGAAACTTCTAAAGAAATTCCCCCACCCCATTTTCTCGAATAGCAAAGCAACCTTCTGATCAGATTCAATAAGTTCAGAACCAGAGATTTCATAACGGTTCAGAGGAGACATGGTTTCTTCTACGTTTTCCTGGCCTTGAACTGAAATGAACGGAGAGGTGAACATAGAGGGAATAGGTACCCATACGAAAGACATGATGGGGAAGATTTCACATTCTTTGGATTTGACAGACATGAGATCTCTGAACTTGTCATTTTTAGCCGAATTCTAAGCGATGTTGAATGCTGCAACTTCAATTTATATCATGATTCATGCAGGTTTATCTACGTTTAACCACAACTAGTAGTGATAACCACCAAATTGGAGAACCAGAGATATTGTGATTGATAGATCATAATTTCAACCATTGATTATGGACAGTGGCTAATTATGAACAAGTACATCAACGTTAATTGGAAATGACTATCAACATTTAACACTGTCAATACAATGCATTCATATTTTTACAGTTGTCGTTTTATCAAGAGGTATAAGCCACGTTCTCATGCCAACTCATTGATCCAAGTGATAACCGTTTACCAGTCTTGACAAATGGCTCTTTGTACACTCAGTCAATCTTAACAGTGATCTCCAGTTTAATCGTGATACGTGGTGGCATGCAAGGTGATGAAATCGCACACTCTAATGTTAACATAGCTTGATTTTATATCTATGCTATGTATATACAAAGACTTAGTTTAAACCTTTCAAACATCCTATTGATAAATATCTAATCATTAGATTGATAGGATATTTAAATGATAAAACTATCATAAGTGAAACTTTCCTATATAAAATCGTTTATTCATTAACTATAATATTTACAAAAATCATTGTATGGTATTAAATATAATATCAACTTTAAAAATCACTTTTAGTTTTATGAACTTAGGGCTAGTAATACCTTACTCAACACAAAATGTGCTATATTGATTTTCTCTTGGCAAACTATTTCAAATTTCTTAAGCCACATGAATTTATCTTGATGATTAAATAAATTCGTGAAAATTTATGAGACTTACTGACAGTTGTTAAATGCCAAGTTTATGAGCATGTCTTCATCAACTTCTCAAATGATATTTTACCTTTCTTTGATTAAGAGAACCTTCAGAATCAAAGATTCTGAAGGTGCTATTTCATAATTTTTCAATGATGAATCATAGAAAGAGTTGATCACTCTTCATCTTATTGAGAAATGAAGAGGTTTTTGCTAGCTGCCAATAGGTCTCCCATGGTCAGATAAAGGTGTTGAGACCTACATCCAACATGAAAAAGGGATGGCTCTGTAGAACTTCCTGTGATGAGTAGAATTGAGAGATAGCACCATTTGCTCTAGATAGTGAGTGCAGTGATGATGATGATGATGATCCAATAATGAATACTTGTGCTGATGAACCGTGTCAAGAGAATACCTTCCTAGTTAAGAGAGAGCATTGATGTATTTGTAACTTTGAAACGTATTCACTTGTATATTTCTTATTGTATTTTATTATCCCCCAACAAATATGTTTGTTCCTTTGATCAGGAGAGTCATTAATATAATAAATTCATGTAAAGTCTTTTAGGTTAACCCTCTATTGTAATTCGGGCCAATTTTCCCCACAATTGGGTCGATGTTAACCCTCCATTGTATGTTGAGGCAATAGTGCCCATAGTTGAGGGGTATTAGGGTTATTAGACTCTCCTAGTGAGTTCTACCCTGTAAGAGTAAAATTCAAGTGGAAAACAAGTATAAATAAAGAGTGAGACTCTCTATTCAGAATATACACTCACTCAACAGTAGTGCATGAGTGAGAGAGGAGTTGCTCGCACAAGTGAGAAAGAGAAAAACTAGTGGAGATCATCTTTGTGTCTTTGGGTTTTACTATTGGTGCTCATTCTATCTCCGAGGAAGTTGCAGGGTTTTCTCCTTTATGGTTTCCCCGAGGAAAATTATTTGTGTCTCTTGTCTCTTGTGATTATTGTTGTGCATGTTATTCTTTTAGATAATATCCTAGATCATATTGATTAAACGATAAAAATCTAACAGGGAGCACTAAGAGGAAGGAGAGGAAATTCAAGCAAGTAATCATATCAACCATTCAACCAATCAAACAATATGTTAGTACTAGGGTCACTATTAGTGGAAAACCCCATTAGGATGAGAATAATTTCTTTTTGATACCTCTAATTTCTCTTAGATTAATCCTTGCGACCATTTTGTAACAAAAAGAAAATACAAGGAAAGACACCACTAATATGAAAATGCAAGCATATATTTTGATTTTTGTTTAAAGTAAATGTCTTGAATATTATTACAACTAGTTCAATTTTTCTTTTTATTATAATTAATTTTGTACATGTACCTTATGTATGTGCACAAATTCAATCTTAACTCAAAACCATGAGTATAAAAAATTATTAGTGTAATGGTTTATTTTAAGGGGGTTTGAGAAAAAAATCGCAAGTATTTGTTTCATAGGAGTTTTGTTGTTTTTAGCGTTGAGATTATCGAAATCAAGATAGACAATGTGTTATTGATATTTTTATGTAGAAACATTGTTGCTTAGAAGTTGATGAGTATGATCTATGAATCCAAGCTAGCAAATATGAGGTCCCCCAATGAAATATAAGAACTCATTTTTAAGGAAGGAAACCCCACCCATGTATGCCCCTAAATATGAAATTTAATTGTCCTCTGTATCGGTAAAACAATAGCTAATATAGGATATGGAAACACACAATGTACATCAAGGTTGTTGAACCAACCTCTTGCATGTTGTCAAAAGAAGACATAGTTGTGCAGAGGTGTGAGGTCGAAGGACCGTTGGGCATAAGGGGACATATCTCCTCGAAACCTTTGTTGTGCCAATAAGGGGACATATCATAGTTGTAGAAATCGTGATAATGCATATGGATTGACTAGGGAAAGTGTTGTACTTTTACATGGAGGGGATACAAAAGAGAAAGTACATGGCATGTGTTTTATTAAGTTTGGTAGGTCTTCAACATATTTCATGGCCACATTACCTTTTTAAATATTGTATGAAGGATCATTTATATCCCAAAGTGGGAATCCTATCTAACATCCTTGGCCATCAAGTACTACTAACCAAATTGATTTTCCTCATTAACCATGCTTAAAGCTATATTTAACCTATAATAACAATACAATATCTAAATCATACTACAAATATACAATAGAAACAACAATAACATTTCATATTCTAACTTCTTCTATTTCTAGTTAAACTTATGGGATTTCACAATAGCTAACAACAAATCATTCCATTCAAAGATTAAAATGGTTACTTTTCTATAATTTTCGATATGTCCACCAAACTAGCTGCTAAGATGTGATTTTCCACTTAGTCATAGGAATCAATTGTGGATTCCACACTCAAGTTAAATACTGATATTTCCAAGGATAATGAAGCTCCTTATAGGGCTCTATTATCAATTAACACAACTAGATATTGTCATGGAAATCCATATACTCATGACAATTATCTCCAATCCCTCATCCAACCATCAAAACAACCTGTTATCACATATATAGTAGGCGGGCTACCATATTCTATTTTCAGATACAGTATATTTTTCAGCCAGATCTCTTACATATGAGATGCTGAGATGAGCAGTTTTGTCAGATCATTATTTTATTTGTGGAATATTGTACTCTCCCATGTTAGCACTGAGTCTCAGGAAACTCAAATTTGAGGACTGATGTAGCCATTTAGTCATTTATAGAGAATCTCTTGATGCCCAGATTTATATCAGTACTTTCTCATTGGATAAATGATGGCTCAGATGGATTATATGCATGATTATGACTAAGATTTTATTGTGTTATGGTTATCATTGCTCTTATACTCATCTTTGTGACATGTATTAATGTGTAGTGTCATGATCTAGTGGTCATAATTATATGGGATTGGATGTATTTGTATTATATATTGATGTTTCTACTTAAAACTAGGAAGTTATTGATCTATACTCATTGGTTTTACCCTCCTTTAGGAGAATTGAGGTAGTCATTCCCACCATTGTTTTGTCTTGCTAGTGTTGGCTTCATCATTCATTGTCTCCACCCATCCATTACCTTCCAGTTTTGTTTTAACTTGACTTACTACTTGACTTATGGAATGGAGGACCTTTCCCCACTAGAACCTTTGTTGGACAAGCCTCCCTGTTTATATTTTGTCTTGGCTCTGAGTTGGTGATAGAACTTGCCTTTGTTGAGTTGGATTGTATGCCTAAATCATTTTGGTTAGTTGTCCCGATGTTTGACACTATGTAGAACTCCCCCTGGTCACTTGAGATGTTGTTGGCTAAAACTGAAAGCTCATGTACTACTTGTGTTGGAAAATGTTATGTATGTGCCCTTGGAAAATGAAAAATGCTGAACTGTGTTTCTTAACATATGTGAAAAAGGGAAAGAGAAATGAAATGATAAAATTACCCTTGAAGGGTATAAGAAAAGGTCCCAAAAGAAATGGTTAAATATATGCTATATCAAGATATTGTTGACCTTATAAATTTGAATGTGTCCTAGATGAAAGCTGCGATTAGCTATGCTTTTAAGCACTGGTGAAGTCCCAAAGGGTCATATATGCCAAAAATGCCACGGAAATAAAATTTATGGTCCTAATGAACTTGGATCAAACTTGATGTAGACATGATGCCTAAGTTGAATAAGTACTCTCGAAACAACTCAACCATTTGTGAGGGACCGCCATTCCTTGTGTTGTTATTTGTATGGCAGGTGGTTATAGTGAGTATTTCCCTCCCATATCCATGATGTTAAGTAAGAAGTCACCCTTTTCCTTAGCCTTGTAAATTTCATCTTTCACCCTTCACTAGCAAAATTGACTACAACTATGAAGTGAGTATAGTCCTGAAAGTCTAGTCAGAGTAATAATAAATAAATCCCTATATATGTATTTGGTTGTTGTATCACCAATGAAATGACTTCTACTTGTTGTGATTGTTGCTTAAATGATTTGTAGAGCATGTCTTAGACTTATAGCACTCGCAGCAGATGGATGATAGTCTGAGTTATATGGTCGGTATCTGGTCATTTACAGGTAATTATATTGTCTATTGGATGTTGATGATTATTAGGAAGAGACATGGAAAGGGTATGAGTATACACACTAGATGGATTTGGAATCTCTGAGTCTAATGACATAGTTTATTTTCAGTTCCAGGAACTTGCAGAGATGATCAGGCTCATTTTACCTTTTTGATGCAGTTTTGCTTCACAAGATGATGTGTCTGAGCAGGGAGATGTTTCATTTGGATCTCCTAGGGAGTTGTATGGGAATAGGGGGTGAAGCCACTTGATTGTACCATAGTACCCCCATCCCAGAGAGACTAGTGGGCTCAGTTTGACAACGCAGTTACCTTAGGAGGATGTTTTGGCAGGTTCACATTTCCCGAGGTAGATTAAAAAATGATTAAATGGCTATTGAAGAAATAGATTTGGGCTACTGAGGTAAGGAAATTACATGGGATGAGTCATGATGTCCTCCGTACCTCCAATAGTTGCAATACCTAATTGGGCCCACACCTATTTTTTGGGAATTTTTATATTATTTTATGGAGCTTTTGGGATGCTCACGATTTCCTCAAGGAGGAACAAAGTCAAAGAATTAAAATATTATATTATTTTATTGTGCCATGGGGCACCCATAGGGAGTTATTTAACACTCCATGGACCCAACATGTGGTTCATTTATTTCTTGTTGAGTGGGGTACCCTCTTTATCGGTGATTTATCCCACTTTGCTACTTTATGGTTATATTGATCCATGTATTGTATGTTGAGGTCATCTCAACTATTGATTAGAATATTTTATCTTTTAATCTTAGACACTCATTTTGAAAGTGGTTAGGATTTTGTTTCTCTCTTTTCTATTTAAAGGAGATATCTTCTCATTTGTAAAGGGTCTTTGGCTCATGGATCTAATTAATGGAAAGATTTTTTTGTGGATATTTTTTGGATCTGCTTTGCATCTGATATTCTTCGATGGTGATTGGAAAGAATTTTGCTTCCTAGCATTCGAGAAATTGTTATGAGATCTATATTTTTTGGGGGATCATTGTCTTGTCTATAGGGGGACGACTTCAGCTTGGGAGTTTTTCCAGGAGGACCTCCACTCACTTGGATTGTCTTCATTTTTTATTAGGGAGTTTTCATTAGTGTTGTGGTGACCTATGATTTATTCTTGCTATTTTTCTGCAGCATATATCTTCTTTCTTGTGTAACAACAAATATGATTTGGTTGATGTTTGTTGTGTAGGAGAGAGGGCGCATTGACTTCCTCGAGCAAACACTAGACATAGAGCTCGCTTCAATCTTCTCAAATTGATCCGGATGGCGGGGATCATCATAATCAAGTGATCTATAAGAATTTCCAGGTAGGATATAACAGGTAATTCTCCTATCTTCATAGCTCAATCCATCGTACCTGCTTTTCTTCAATTTTTCTGAAAAAAACTCCTAAATAATAAAAATCCAAAAAAATATTTAATTAGGGAACCGCTTGATCTTTGACCAAACCATTTCTGGGTTTTGTAAATCAGGCCTCCCCCTCACTGAATAATCCTCAAAGCTACTCTAATTGTGATTGAATTTTCCTAGATCTAATTTTTTGACTACTTAGACCCCAGCGCCCCACTGAAAATTTGACTTTTTTGAGAGTTGAATTTTTCCAAAAAATAATTACATGGGTTTGTATATCAGGTCTTCCTCATCCCAGAACATGCCCAACGCTAAGCTAGTTCTTGTTAGGTAGCCGTAGATCTAAAAAAATGACTTTCAGCCTCCTAGCCTCCTTCATAAGATTTTGACTTTTCCAGATCTGATTTTTCCTAAAATTTTCTGACTTGGATTTGTAGATCAGGACATCCTAATCTCATTTCCACTCCAACATTGAGCTGATAGTCTCCTGGTGGCTCTAGATCTATAGATCTACCTCTCCAAACCCTAGCAATAGCCCTCCTTCTGCTGATTTCCTTATAACTTGAATCTTCTGGGACAACTCCTTTTCTGGGTCCATAGATTAGGGCATATCCCAAATGGGTTCACTTAAATGTTGTGCTGATATTGACTCCATTACCCAAGGCTGAACATGCAATGATCTCCAAGCATAGCACTATCCCCTTGTTGACCTCTTTCCTCTGAATTTTGAGTGCTTCTTGATAACTCAAGTAACCTGGCATTTTCATATCTCTCATTGAGTCTATCTCTTTGGTATTAGATAGTCCCAACTCCATCCTTACTCACCCTATATCAGTTACATTTCCCAATACAGTGGTTATCTTAATCAGTTACTAGTACCTTACCCTTAGATCTAGTATTACCCCTACAGGTCACTTTGGATCAACCCTCGTATGACTGAAGCCCTCATCCAAATCCCTATTCCACTTACTACTATCATCCATAGATCTAGAGTTTCTAATTACCTTACACCTTACGTACCTCAAGCCATAATTGATCTGATCTTGTGTCTAGGTCTGATGTCTCCTGTCGGGAGTAGATCTGGGTCTCCCTTGTTGTTGTCTTGGACTTAGATAACATAAAGTGAAGACTTCCTTGATTGGCATGAAAACCATCCATTTGGGAGTCTAGGCAGTCTTGGTTCCACCTCCTTAGTTGCTTGCCCCTCTACCATCCATCCTGGATCCACCTCATAGGAAACTACAAGGATGGTGATAACATTTTGGCATTGTTGCCGGGGAGGTAGAGGCCTACCTTGGTTCAACATACCTCACCTTTCCATATGACATATCTTTTATTGGTGAATTACTTGTGTGGTTCACCTGGCAACTCCACCCCGTGACTCCACTGAGGACCGTTCCCAACGTATTAATCTTAAGTTATTCTAACATACCATAAATGATGATGAATTCTGATATATTTATCAGACGCATGAAGGAGTTAAATAAGAGCATAAATGAACTTGAAAGGAAATTAGACTATGGGTATGAGGATGATCTCAAGCATGAATATGGGTATGAATCTAGTTATCACAATATTTATGATACCCACCAACTTCCTCACCCATGCAACAAATATTTCCCAACCATCCCGAGTGGACCTGTAAGTCGACATGAACCTAGAAGTTGGTCCCAGTCAAATCCTTATACATAAGTAACCAGAGCTGTAAAAAAACAAGACAAATAGTCTCCTTCTGAATTTTCTGAAATATCGGGGGCACCTCATCCTATGCCAAAAAATTTACACTAGGAGGATGCCCCGGTTCAATGGAAATAGAGATATATCTATTGAAATTCATTTGGATATTCTGTGAAATTACATGGAATCTAGAGGTGAAAACAATGAAGATGTGTATATGCGAGCCTTAGGAGAATCCTTGTAAGGGGATTTTCAAATATGGTTTGGTCATTTAGCACCAGGATCCATCACTGGGTATGACATGTTCATAGATTTGTCAATTTATAGTTGGAGTAGGAACACTGATAAAATTTTAGAGTGTCAATCTAGCAATGATTGTGCCATTGATAATCAATATATTGACAATGTGCTTTCTCAATTGGACCATTCCTCTCCTGATATGTTCCAAATTATGAGCATGCTTGCAATCCATAAGAATGTTACGGAGTACTTAGAGAATAATGTTTCAAAACCTCATGTTGAAACTAAGAGGGATATCAATCAAATCATATGAGATACTCTGTTATTATTACCTGAAGTAGTCATAGAGCAAATCCTGGTTTTGATCCGTGGAAGGGAACCTAACATGCACCATCAAGAAACATCTATAGTTGAGCCTTCCATTGGTGAAGTGATTAGAGATCCTTTAAAAGAGAAACTCCATATTCATTTCCTAATTGATGATAATTTGAGTCAGTATCCAACCTATCCGAATCTAGATTCAGAGCTTGATCTTATCACTGCAGAAGAAGAAAAGGTTGAAATTAATAGAATTTCAGTTGAAGGCCAAGCTTGTGAGGATATAAATGAACATGGTGATATTTTTCCTGATCAAATGAATGATGATGATTATTTATCTTCAGTTGGATGTAACGAACAATCTCAAGAAGAATAACCACACGGTGATGATACACTAGTGAGTGAGCTTGACCTAGAGCCTTTTTTGTCACATCTTTCGAACTAGAATCTATGTCTAAATAATCATCAAGAGCCTCCAAGGAATGATTCTTGTAATGTTGTTATTATTCCCCGTCATACTTTTGATCAAGGTGATTTGGTTGAGGAGATTAATCATAGTGAGTCTAGTTCTTGGGATGTTAGTTTCAATCTTTCCAATTTCTCTAGCAAATGTCCCATATCACATGCAAGATTGATGTTAACCCCTGTAAGTGATACAAATCAAGTTTCAATTTGTCAATCCACCCTCCCATCCCAGATTTTGAAGTCCTTCTCTATGGTATCATGCAGTACAGAGTCTCAAAAGTGTCAAATGGTCAATGGTAAAACATTTTGTCTCCTTTCAGCCTTGGTGCATAATGCTTTCAACTTTTCTAATTTATTTAATTGGGTGAATGAAAATCTCTATAAAGACCAATTCCATATTTTCTCATTTTATAAACAACAAATGGGGTTAATATCAATATCTGGTTTAATGATCTCTAATTTGTCCCTATTTTGTTTCATCATTGATCATAATATGAGTATGATTGAGTATGCTGACCAAAAAGATGAGGGAAACAATGATGGCCTAGGAGGGGTGAATCATGTATCATATTCTTTTATGTCATCAAATTTAAACTTGCATAAATTTTATGATCCTATCAATATATGGATAGAAGAAGTATACAACAATCAATCTCATCCCTAGCATGAATTCATTTCTCTTTATTCATATCTTTCTTTGATCTTCAAACAACAACTTATAATGGCTTCAATTTTCATTCACATTACTTACAAGCAATCTTTGACTTGTTGTATCATTAACTGTAAAGAAAGCTCAATAGATTTGTTCAGAAAGTGGTTGCATTGGATTTATGATTTTACCTAACACTTGTCTAAATTGGTTAAAGTAGGGTAGGTAGGATCTGAATAAGCCTTTCCTGACAGTAGTGTAGAACCTTGCACCTTTGTTTGAAGCTCACATTTGAAGCTCTTAGTGTAGTTTTGATTTCTGCAAAATAAAAAATCAAACTTTTATTGAAAGTTATGGTTATAGATTAGATTTATTTTCTGCTTTTCAGTTTCATGCATCTTTATTTTCAGTATTTTATATATTATCCACATATTGTTCTGACGACTGGTCTATGAGTTTGGTATAGCTATGGACATGCTCTAGGTAGCCAATGACATTTTTGGTAGCGGTTGCAGAGTTGGATGGATTGATCTAGGAAGCGAGAAGCAGAGTGCGAGGACCAGAGATTCTGAGGTTCTCAATCGCTCTTTTCAGCAGAGCACTTGTCCGAGATGGAGCCATATGTTATCACATATATAGTGGTCGGGATACCATATTCTATTTTTTAGATATAGTATATTTTTCAGCCAGATCTCTTACATATGAGATGTTGAGATGAGCAGTTTTGTTGGATAATTATTTTATTTGTGGACTATTGTACTCTCCCATGTTAGGACTGAGTCTCAGGACACTCATATTTGAGACTGATGTAGCCATTTCGTCATTTATAAAGCATTTATTGATGTCCAAATTTATATTAGTACTTTCTCATTAGATAGATGATGGTTCAGATGGATTATACGCATGATTATGACTAAGCTTTTATTGTGTTATGGTTATCATTACTCTTGTTAACACCATTATTTAGCAGGGAAGCAAAGAGACCATGGTGAAAAGAAAATAATGGTCACTTGTCAAAACTTTGGTTAAAATTTATAGTATAAGAGTAAGACAAAGGGCTTGTAAGCAGTGAAATGTCGTGGGATCAAATGATGCAGAGCGGAAAAGTGGAAGATCAACGGCCCATATTATGTCTGCTCTCTAAAAGATGCGAGGATGATAAGTATATGCGGGCATTTAATGCAATATAGAGATCAATATTCGTTGATCCAATTTGATGAGATCTACGGTGTGTGTGAATTCTGCCTTGTGAACCTGCGCATTAGTTAAAACAAAGGAACCCGACGGAATTGAGAACATGCCATTTGATCTGACGGTGGAGAAATAAGGTGGATTAAATCGACGATTGCGGATAAATCCAGAGCGGAGACTTGCACATTGGTTAAGACCAGGACGCTCGGCGGAATTGGGTACACGTCACTAGATCCAATGGCTGAAAAACAAAGGTAAAATAAATCTATGGTCACTGATGGATCCAGAGTGGGAAGTTGCATGGTAGTTAGAAATAAAGGGTGGTTGCGCAATAAAAACCATTGTACATGTGGTCGACCGTGGTGCATTCCGGAGGCAAAAGTGGTTTGGTGGAAACTGCCAAAGGGATGCTCCAGAGTGGGGTCCTATAAAAGTGAAGTTGACTTGTCTCGTGATTATTTTATTGGCACCAGACGAGTGAAAAATACCTGCGGATTCGTCAACCTTTCGACTGTCAATTTTGAACGCATGCAGCCACAGTAAACAGGTAAGGTTTAAATGCCCATAATTCATCCATCTAATTGCCATTATCAACTGAATTATGGACCAAGAGAAGGAATTGCAAGGGTCTGGTCGTATTATAGATGACAGGGAAGATTATTTAGTTGATAGGTACAGAGGCGTGTGTGACCCTTTTTCGTCCATAGGAAGCATATTAGTCAGTAAAGAAAGGTTGTGGCACTACAATTCATAAGGAAATGATGTCTTGAATGTCTGTAAATCATTTTTATATTATTTTTCTCTCGAACAAACCCTGCATTTTCCAAAATTCGCAGAGTGGTACACGGTCAATTATTCCCCTTCTCAAAGAGTCATTGTGAGTCAGTCTACTTCTCGAATACTCTGTAAAGTCAATGCCAAAGTTGTCCGCGAAAATTTAAACCTGCTTGACAGTTACACTGACAACCGTGAACCTGTAAATGAGTCTATTCTTGCTGAATTGTACAAAAGTTGTATCACTGAAGTCCGTTGCAAATTCCTGTCCAGTATTTTGAAAGAGGGTCAGTCTTTTGACAGTATTTTCCTGCCTTACCATGTTCATATTTTTAAAAATGAAGTTCAATTAGTGGTATCCCTGGTCTGTCAAATTTTGGGTCTTGACGATGATTGTCGCGTAAATGAAGTCATGCTTGGTTTTTTCTAAAAATGAGTTCATTTGGTTCGGAGTCCCAATTGGTTCCTGTGTTTAGTCTAGATGAGTACTTGGCAGAAGCAATACACCTTTAGTTAAGTGAATTCCCAAAGATCAGGTTCTTTAAATTTCAAACTTACTTGTTGAACATGTTGCTGTGTTCAAATGTCACTGAATTACAGTTTTTGAGTACCATCTTCTCTTCTGATTTGCCTACGTAGATCAGTATGTTTGAGTTTGCCAATTCAATCATGTCAGAGATGTATAAAATGTTGTTCGATGAAGTGCTGCCCCATGTGTTAGAAGATATGAAATGCCTGATGCAATCCTGACCTGAGAATTGAGTCAGAGACTGGTTGCTGCATAAAGATTGTACTATTTTAAGGATATATGGATTCACTGGGGAACCATATAAGTTACCTGCTTTCCTCACTCCCAGAGTTTTTGCATTATAATTCATGAGGTAAAGGTTGCATTCAGAAGAAGAACATTTTGGAGCCTTTAAAAAATCTTCAAATATCAAATTCCCTCTCAAGGTTGGCTCTTTTATTTTAAAAAATAAAGGCGTCTTAGTGTTTATTGAAATGTTACTGGGAAGCATGGAATTTCAAAAAGAGGTGAAGGAAAATTATGACCCTCACCACATAATTTCCCTAAGGAAGCAGGCCAACAAAAACAAACTGTTTGAACACTAGTTTATTGAAGGATTGAATGAAACAACAAATCTATTCCAGTTTATGGAAACTCCAGGGTCCGATGGAGATGCTAGTACTTTACCAGTTACCGTATCAGAAGTGACACAGGGTCCTAATGTTTTGATTAAAAGGAGTCTGTCTGAAATTGAAAGCATGGAAGTGGATGAATATGGATTGCATAAAAAGGCAAGATTGTTACAAATTGGTGGAGTCTCAAGTGAAGAGGTTTCTGATGATTTCAAGAGAGTTGCTTTAGTCCCAACGAAAATGTACAAGTAAATCAATTTTCTTTTCAAAGTGTATATAGTTCAGAACCAAGCTCAATTTTTAGATCCAAGGAAGAGCTTAAGGCTAGTTATATGGAGAAAAGAAAGCAGTCTCTGGAAGAGACAAGAAGTTTACTCCCGAAGGTAAGGAATTTAAACAATCCGAAAACCTCCCTGGTTTCTGCCAGAGATATAGAAAGAAATACTTTCAAATTGGCCATGGTGAGCGACAAGAAAGTGGTAGAAATGGAACTAAGATTGGATAAGATTAGTATACCTGACAAGATACAGCTTCATAAGCAAACGAGTGATATTATTTATTCAGATCTGTTACAAGCTATGATGGAAATCAATAAACTACAAATTTTGGTAGATAAGTAAGAGATTCAATTGAAACATTAAAGAGTTGAAAATAAGGCCAATACCATTCAGATTAATAATCTATAAGCAGATATTATCAGTTCAGGCAATGAAAGAGATAACACCCAAGCTATCAGAAGAATGTTGAAAGAAAATGATAATGCTCTCCAAGTTTTGAAGAAAATATTGAAGATCCCAGGCTCAGAACATGTTCAATCATTCGAATTATTGGCATTGCAAGAAGAGAAGTACAAGATGCACCAGGAGATGATGGAAAATAAAGGAAAAGCTGTCGAGTTACAAGAGGAAAAAGACAGATGGGAAACTGAACGAAGTGAGCTGATATCTCAAATCCCCATGCTAAAAAAGGACCAAAATGATGAAAAGGAGATCATGGAGGAATTGATGAGTCAGACTCCTACTGATGAGGACCTGTCGATTGTAAATATTGAGAAGCCATTAAATGATTTTTCTGCAGATGACTTGTCAATACCTATGTCCCAGGTCAGCTTAAAGGATGAAGAAATAAAAGAGTTAAAGGCAGAGAATGAAAATATCAAGTCCGAGTTAGCCAAAATGAATGAAAGTAAAAACAAAATATTGCAAGACAAAAGCCAGTTACAAAAGAAGTTCAATGAATTGAAGGACAGAAACATAGGTAAGGGTCCCCTGCAGGGGGTGAAGCACATAAATTTGGGACACCCTATCTATAGAAGTTACAAAATTCAGACACTATTTGAACTTTGTTGATGACCAATGCATATTGATCAATTTGGCCAACCAGAGACTAAAATTGGTAAATGAAACTATGGATAGAAAGCTCCTCGCCACAGCCCAGAACACGCTGAACTTTTTAAATTCATTGACGTACCAGAAGTTACATGATATGGGAATAAAAGACAGGATATCAATAGTATTATGGGCTAAAAAGTTTATCCACAAGAATCATTTAATGAAGACGGTCCAGGACAAAGCCGAGGAAATGGTTTCACAGGTTAATAACTTCAAGCAGGTTTTCAAAGAGCTATTTAAGGATGGCCTCCCTTCCTTTTGGGTTGAAGAGGGACGAATGTTTTCTCAGGAGCACTATCACAGCTTGTTAGTTCAAAGCCGCATGGATCATTCCAAATTTGATGATTTGGAAAAGGGCCTAACAGGAAAAATTATTGTGGACAAACTGACAGAGGATTTGAAAATCTTGCAAAAGTTCCTAATTATCAGGAAAGGATTTCCCAAGGTATCATATGAAGCTTACATGGAGCTGGAAGTGTCAATTCGATAAATGATGGAATGTGATACCCCAAGCATGTAGCAGTGGAAAGCCGTAGAGAAGTTTGGAAAGACAAAATACATCCTTCATCCGTAGAGACAGGTGTTACATGCCAAGGAGCTGACTGGACGAGGACATGCTACCAATTTTATTTTAGCTTCATGATTTGTTAGGATTGAAGGTGTAGTTTATTCCTAAAAGTTAGGAATTTAGTTACAAGACTTTAATTAAGCCGATCATTCAGTTATGAATCTTCTTGGAAGATCAAATTATTTTATGAATATATTTGCATCTATTTTAGGAGATGGGGGTTGGAAACCATCGTGTTGTTGAAGGTTTTGAAAGACATATTGTTTTGAATAACAGAGCGAATGCATAATAATTATCATAGATTCCTGTGTCATTTCCATTATAGTCCGTATTTCTTTCCTTATGTGATTGTGTTTTCCAGTGTAACACTTCATTTTGTTTTTTCTTCGTATCTGAAACACAGTATTGGATGGTTATAATTCATAATGTTTATGCTCTGATCATCGTTTTGGATATTTTATACATTCTTCTACTAAAGTTAATATAGAATTCATTTTTGATGCTCTGTATTAATGGGCTATTCATTGTCTCTTTTGTCCCACCTGAACTAAATGAATGACTGTGATGAAATGGTTACCTTGCCTTTGATAAATCTCATGTATGTGTCTTTGTGATATCTTTATTTTTATATGACTCCATGCCCAATGGTTATGTGTTGTTTCAACCATCTATACAAATCTGTGA
>LPNX010749050.1:1452662-1493229 GCA_001517045.1 Pseudotsuga menziesii | reverse complement strand
TTCAAAATTCAATTTTTTCAATACACAGAAGGTGGTAAAATATTGTGAAAATAGCATCAGGCATCTTGGGCATCTTGGTTATTGGGCTTCTTCAAAAAAATGAGTTGGCATAAAGAAGATGTGGATTTCAAAGACATATATGCAGCTTGTGAGAATCGAGCTACACATTAATAGAATCCAATGGTTGGACTACATGTTACAAGAAAGATTACCATTTATAAATAATAAGTTATGTATTCCAAAATGTTCTATGAGAGAAAATTTGATACAGGAGAAACAAAGTGGAGGGTTATCAAGACATTTTGGGTAGCATAAAACATTTTATCACACGAATACTTTTTATTTTTTTGCAAGAATGCAGCATGATGTAAAGAAGTTTGTTGAAAAATGCACGATATGTCAACATGCCAAAGGGAGAAGACAAAATATTGGACTATATCAACCCCTACCTATTCCAAGTAGGCCTTGGGATTCCATCAGTATGGATTTTGTTCTGGGATTTCCTAGATCTCACAGGGGAAATGATTATATTTATGTAGTAATGGATAGGTTTTCAAAAATGGCTCATTTTATTCTTGTAAGAAAACCAATGATGCAACACACATTGCTAATTTATTTTTTCAGAAATTGTAAAGTTACATGGTTTACCTTTAAGTGTTGTGTCTAACAAGGATACACAATTTGTTGGTCATTTTTGGAGAACTTTGTGGAAGAAGTTGGGAACCAATCTCATTTTTAGCTCCGCTTATCATCCTCAGATTGATGGTCATACGTAAGTGGTGAACATAAGCTTGGGAAATATACTGAGAAGTCTTCTTTATGAAAATCCGAAACAA
Source organism: Pseudotsuga menziesii (assembly GCA_001517045.1). Classification (NCBI taxonomy): domain Eukaryota; kingdom Viridiplantae; phylum Streptophyta; class Pinopsida; order Pinales; family Pinaceae; genus Pseudotsuga; species Pseudotsuga menziesii. Next base: position 1,492,393 of record LPNX010749050.1, on the reverse strand, counting down.
TGAGATTTAGCTCTTGCTCAAGCTGAGTTTGCTTACAATGATTCACCTAATAGGAGTACATGTATGAGTCATGTTTAGATTATATATGGAATGCACCCTAGGGGAGCATATGAACTTAGAAATTTGGGAGGATAGGATAACGGAAGTGCAGATGGTGAAGATTTTGCATCTAGCATGCAGGAAAGTGCTAGAAAATACAAACATAGAGCGGATATGAAAAGAAAGGAAGTTAATATTCAGGATGGAGAGTTAGTAATGGCCTATCTTAGGAAAGAGAGGTTTCCTAAGGGAACCTACAATAAAATGAAACTCAAGAAGATTGTACCTTGTAAAATTTTGAGGAAGTTTTCTGCAAATGCATATGAAATAGAGCTTCCTTCTAATCTTCAAATTTCTCTGATTTTTAATGTTTCTGATATATCTCCTGTTAAAGATTCAGGTGTTTAGACAGAAGAAATGATCTCAGGATAAGATGGTTAATTTATACATTGGCAATGACAGTTAACTCAGAAAGGACAACCACATATTGAAGCTATCCTTTACAAAAGGGTTTCAAAGAAGACTAGGGAGAAATAATATTTTCAATATTTGGTGAAGTGGAAAGATCAACCATTTGAAGATGCAGCGTGGACGATGGGAAAGGACATTTCCAAGTATAATGTGTACCTTGAAGACTTATTGGAGAATTCTTTTTCTTCCCCCAGAGTATGATGCAGGAGTACCAAGTCGAAGTTCTTTGTTTACAAAATAGGCAGTCAATGCAATTTTTCTACTTCCATGTAATTTTTCTAGAACACAGGGTTATTTGTTGATTATTGTAGTCTTTTTTTAGATAGGGATGGTTTGAATGTAATAAGGACAAATTGCCACATATGCCCTCAAATCTTGTGAAAGGTTGCTCGAGGATAGGTTAGTTACATATTTATTTTCTTAAGAGTTCAGATCCTCCGGTTACGGGTCTGACAGGTTTGGTAGAGTTCTATATTTTGAATAGAAAAAGAGATAAAGAAGAGTAGACGTGTGGAAGAGTGAGCGAGAGACAGATAGACTGTATGTAACAATATTTAATGAAATGAAGAACAAAGCCTTAATACTCTGCACATATATGACTATATGATGTCTTCTTTTCAATAACCAAATGTATGCTTATTTCTTTGTTTGAATGAATATTCAGTAATGTTTAAATGATTCCTGAATGCGGAAATGTGTATAATTGCAGAGAAGATTGATCGCTCTGAATCAATTCGACTGTTACAGTCTGAATTGAAGTCTGCGAATTTCAACAGATCGATGGTTGTAGATGAATTCCGTAAGAGAAAAGTGAAGATTCACAATGTTAAGGTGAGATCCACATCTGATCTCAGATCGAAGGTTAGGAAGAAGCCTGCAAGAAATAGACGGCCCAGAAGAATTGCGGAAAAGGAAATTGCTGAAGCCCATTTTGGAAAAGTGTGAAGGCGTATCCGCAATCCGCAATTGCGGAAAGGGTCTTGTGGAAATATAATTGAGGAAGAACTCAATTGCAAAGATTGATTTGTGGAACCAATCCTACGAAGAACTCGATTGCGGAGATTGAGTTATGGGACCAAGCTTGCAGAAAGTTGATTGTGGGAGAACCAAGCTTAAGGAAAGTTGATTGCAGGAGAAGAATTGTGGCATCCTGCTTGCGAAAGAAGATTTCAATCAACATTTCAGTTTGAAGAAGAGGACTTTAGGTCTGCTAGCTTTCACCTGTCATCACAACCCACATATATCTAAAGCATAAGGTGAAATGAGATTATCTATTACATCGGGATCAAATAACATTTTAATATAACATTGTTTACTTTACCCGTGGATTCCACTATGATGGATTGATGTTCTGTTTGGTGGTTATCAAGCGTTGCATTAATCATATGGTCATTTCCAGAACTCCCCATTGTGCATTTCCTTCCATGAACATGTTTCTTGAATATCCCTTAAGTAAATCCCAATGGAAATGAGGCCCCTCACACCCCAAATAAGAAATATGAGGTAGGTCTTGCAGAATTCTTGGCATATCCCTATGAGATGAGTTACTTCCTCTGGAACCTCTATAACCCATGTTGAACTTCCTTTAGATCGCCTTCAACTCTCATGAGTCCCTGATGAAGCCTAAGACATTACGTTCACTAAAGCATTACCCATCTGTGTGAACCTATTTCCATATGGAGGAGGTCTAGTTTGGCCTCCCATGAAGTAAGGCCATGGGGTCTTCCTTCAATGTTCAAAGTGACGAGAGAATATTAATGTACTACCCCTTGCATCCGATATCTCTTCTACATAATGATCATATTCGAATGTCATAGAAATTGAACTTGGTTTCCACATCTGCACAAAATGCAATATCCCTAATATTAAATCAGATCATAATATTATCTCTACTGCTGATATGAATTTGAATATGAAATAAAATTATAAAATTAAACCATTCACTTCTTTTTGCGGGGTAAATTGTGGGCATTGCTGACAAAAATGGGAATGGTATAGGGATAAGGGAAGCAACCAAGAGACAATTTTTGGACAAATATAGTTCTTTCCATAAGCACATGTATGTTGGGGACCATTTAGGTTTCGAAATCAGCTCTGCTGAAGTCTACTCCCATGCTTCTGGGTGTCCCAACCTTGCCAACTAGGAATGAACCTTCACTTCCAACAACCAGTGGCTAAGGAAAATGATATGGCTCTGAAATGAATTTATATGACAATATATGAAGGTATATGCAAGTTTATAATAGATCATAGGCAATGAAAGTGATTCTACAAGTTGTAAGGGTGAGACTATCTCATAGGGAATCTCACTGGCTCCATCTTTAGGCTTTCCCAAATAAGGTAAGGGGTCACGAATTCTCCATTTTGGAATTGAGAGACTTAGATATGCCTATTAATGACCCATCAGAACAAGAATTGAGGTATTTAGAGGCTCATAGGTCAAATTATGAAGGTTATTGTAAAACTAGTCATTTTTTATGCAAATCTATATTAGGTTGGCTAAAACAAGTAATCTCGGCCATACTGATTCAGATTGAAATAAAAAAATTTATAGAATGATTATAACATCTTATTACAACCAAATATGTTGAATTTACTCTCATTAATGATCTCTAACACTCTCTTTAATAATATGAGTCATTACAGTGTATTTTAGAGACAAAAATCAAAGGAGGAATTGGAGGTTCGAACCCTCAAGTACTGGAAAATTATGGACCTATTAATGAAACCCGATACACAGTCATAAATGCCTAGAAGCTGCTATCAAATCCTAAATCAAATATAGGTGGCTTCTCCTGAGCTTCAGTATGACCTACAATGAAGATGGGACAAAGAGGGGGAGAGAGGTACATGGGACTTGGGATGCATCACCCAAAGGAACTGAGTCTCATCACTTGGTATTGAAGCCAAGATTCACATAACATTAACACAATCATAATCCAAATTGAATAATGGAATTGGAATTATCCTTTAGTAAACATTGGGAGACTTGTTGAACAAGACCATCACCTACCGAGAAAGTTGTCACTTGCTAAACCCTAACCCTAATAATGAATTCACCTTCCTTGATGAAAATAGCATGTATGAGTCATGTATGATGTTTCCCTATCATTAAATATTCATCAAAATAAAAACTACGCCCTCCTTTGTCCTGGAGCTAGCTATTATTACACTGATTGCTTTTCCTACACTTTCTCCTTTTGTAACTGCTCAGTAGAACATAAACTACGCCCTCCTTGAGTAATTAGCAAGTTTGTGCATAAGGTAATGTTTCCTTGCTTTTCATCCTTGCACCAAATTGGAAACTAATTTGGATAGTTTCTATCTTTTCTATGACATATTTCTTTTTCCTTATTTTGCATTATTGCAATTTTTCCATCCTAGGCAGGTTACCTAATGCGTCCTCCTGTCTTTACAACTCATTTCCACCATTAATTAGTTTTTCATAATAATTAACTAATTACAAATAACATGAATTTAGAAATTACATGCCTCCCTAGTTTTAAATAATCAAAATTCCTAGGCATAATTAATTAATTCAATGTTTAACCCCTGACCACTTGACAAGGTCAACACTTTCAAGGCTCATTCAAGGGAGGGACATGACACAAAATCCCTAATATTATGGTTAATTCTGTATACAAAAAACTCTACTTGGTGGTCCTCTAAACCCATATACGAAACATACTTTACTATCTCCATGAATCTAGATTCATATACCCCTATTGTTTTGCTCCCTTGTACTAGAGCATTGAATGCACCTGCTTTCTCCTATAAATATTATAGGAATTAATTGATGTGGAATCTTTCTTCAAACAACTCCCAAGATACATTATGCGGAGTGAGAGGGAGTTGCTTCTCTAGGTTTGACAGTTAGTTCAGGGCATCAACTTTAGGCTATAAGATGTCCATCCTCGCCTTCGAGTTGGAGGTATACTCAATAAATGGAAGGAAAATTCTCATTCCTTCTGAACATGTTTTTGCTTTCCCCCCTAAATGACCCCTAAAAATCTTTAAAATGCTTATTTTTTTCAACACTTTGGATATGTCTTGAAGGGGTTCTTTCCCTATGCCTCGTTCGCTTTCTAATTTTTCCTAACTTACCTGGGGGGTGAAAATTTATGCACCCATCCCTGGGTGCCTACTTAACATTTCCATCACGATTTCTAAGGAATGCATTATGATTTCCATCTCAGGTGTTGGGATTGACGGGGGCAGGGTGGTAGTGTTGATGGCGAAGCTCTTCAACCTTAGTTTCCACATGTTCTAACCAGAATTGATCCTACATCATGGCACGACTTATCATTAAAATAAGTTTTAGATCTTTTCTAGGTCATAATTAAACAAATGCTCATGCGTTCCTGTGTGAGTGAAAGCTTCTATCTTACATTTGCTTGCAACATGCGTTACTGATATTGAAGTAAAAAGCTTAGAAGATCAAGGGTATGATGGCACTACTAAATCCCCACTTCTAGCGTCATTGTTGTGAGTTTCGTGGTAAGACACTAGGTGAAATGCTTAGTATTGCCTCATCTTTGTAGAATAGGAACATCAAACTGACGCAAGCCTATTCGTTATATTTCCTGGAACTAGACAAAGGTGGGCTTCTTTTGACAATGATCGGTTATTGTTAGTCAATTTTGCGCCTAGTTATTAATTGATCCAAACTTAGGATAAAATTTAAATTCATTCATTATTTATTCATTTTAATATGAATAATATTTTAATTTAAATCCATATGCTTGATCGATTAAAATATTTCACTCAATAACTTATCCTAATAATAACTGCAATTAATCATTCTATTAGTTTTTTTCACACTGAAAACAAAAAATCTACAACTTGTTTTTCACAGGGAATCAATGTTACAAAATGCATTACATCTTTAGGCTTCATGGCCCTTAGGCAAATAATCATTACTCACGAGGAGTCCTCTAAATCATTATATTAGCTTTTATGATTATAATTTAATAAATTAGGATTAACTTATATTCCTTTTTTACAAGCAAGATTTATATTTATATTTTCAAAATTAATAAATTAAATAATAAATAGTATAATACCGAAATTTCAAAAATAATTTATATTTGTTTAATTCAACTATGATGTAATATGAATGTCATTTTAGTTCCAATAAATCGATTACAAATTTCATGCATGATCAACCTATAAACAAATAAAAAATTATTTATTTCTAAGTTCCTACATGGAAATCTCACGTGGGCTCGTCTCGTCTTCCTAGCTCATTTAGCTCACTTAAAATAATGATGGGAATTATTTAGCCCCTCCTTCAACTCGCACCCGCTCATTTCTCATTGATCTTTTTCTTTGGTTAGGCAGCTCACTCTACAACTAGGTATCGAGAGGGATAGGATTCTACGAATAGATGTACTTAAAAGATACATCAAAAGGAGCCACAATCCCCAGCCTTAGGTATTTCTCATATTTTTTGTTCTCCAACAATATGTTGTTATTACTAAAATGGGGCGAGTCGACCCAAAGTTTGAATCCCCAAAGCTATTTTCTCCATTTTTTTCATGACGTGTTGTGCACAATACTCTGCATTGATTCTTATGTAGGGCGCACTTGAGTTAAGGATATGCAACAACGATGCTTGGTGAGACTTCTTAATGACTTGTTTAAGTTGTGATTATGACAATGACACAATTGCAATGGAATACTTAATATGGCAGTGATTAACAACAACCAATGACTTGACATGATTAGTGAACAGTAGTTAAGTTGATGAGTGTAACAGCTGATGAAAGTCATAGAGTGACATCAGATTGGCAAGATGAGTCTTGCACCTGAGGGTTGGATTCCTCAACCATTCTCAGTTGGAAATGAGGAGGCCAAGTAGGGTCTTGGATTAGGATTTGTTGCTCTTTGTATTAGTTGGTGTTGATTGTAATCGCGAAGATTGTTGTCTTCCATGTACAATACATAAAAAAAGTTTACCATACAAATCTTGTGTCCTCTTGTGTTGTGTTACTTGTTGTGATTCAATGATCTATTTGACAACATGCTTATGATTAATTGTTGATTAAGTTGATGAATGCAATTATAATGATAATATACTTTGTAGCATAATGCATGATGAACTCTACTTGATTGATATAAGTTGAAAAAGGTTTTAATTTGCCATAACATTGATTCACCCTCCTCTCAGTGTGACCCTTGTGTTCAATAATTGGTATCAAATCAGGCCTTCACCACAAGCCTTGCAAGCTTGAAGGAGATCTGTGGAAACACAATGTAAGCAAAATCAGAGTCCTCAAGCAATGATGTTCCAGTATTAGATGTGACAGAATATGTTCCCTACTTGAAGAAGTTTGGTGTTTGGGAGATTGTGATCAATCCACCCATTCCATTCAAATATAAATCCAAGTCAGACACACAGAAAGAAGACAAGAAGGACAACACAACTGTCTTGAAGTTTCTCATGGATGGACTTCCAAGTTCACTCAAAGAAAGTGTAGGGAATAAACTTCAACAAAAGATCTATGGTGCAAGTTTGAAAGTGAATACCAAAAAGGAAAACAAGACATTGAAAAGAAGAATCAGGAAACATAAGTCAAGCCCCTTGAAGATGTCAAGCAGGGAGAAAGTAAATAATTGGACTCCACTAAAGGTATGGATTTTGTTGATTGTAACAGTAGTATATGTGATGAAATTGAAAATGTTCTTGAAAAAGATGATGAATATCAGTCAAAGGCTATAAAGGAAATAACTCACACCTTTTTTAATATTGATCTCAAAGTCAATTGGTTCATAAACCCAACCAATCTAAATCAAAGCGACTTCATGAGGTTTAAAAGAATAACCTTGGACTCCTTGAATAAATATAAATAGAAGACCATCATATTGAAAGTATTGCTTGTGAAACTTAAGCACAAGGATGAAGTATTGCAGGATCATTTAGAAGACAAGAAAGATGAAGTTGAAAGAATAAAGACTGAATTCATCAGTCAAGTAGAAGAACAAAAAAAGCCCGGTGAAAATTCAGGAACTCAAAGAAATAAGGAAGTCTAATGTTGATCTGAAGACTCAGGTGGAAGAAGCCAAGAGGATGGAGGAAGCCTTGAGACACCATTTTGATGAAAATGAGAAGACTTTCTAAAAGCTGGAGATGGAGGTAGTGGGTCTCGGAAAAAAGGATAAGAAATCTGATGCATATGTCAAGTTCAATAAGTGTTCAATCATCTTGGATGAGATCTTGGATTGTCAAAGATCTCCATTTGACAAATCTGGTCTTAGCTACAACAAGGAAGAAGGAAAATATGAGGTTGGCACATGGTCTCCTAAGACTCCTGAAGCAAGCCCTTCAATGTCCAAGAATGAAAGCAAAGCTCATCGTTAAGAACCTGCACAACACAAAGAAGACTCCAGAAGATCAGAAAGACATCAAAAAGTTGGTCCCACTCCTCAATACATATGCAGAAGAGAGACAACTCCAAGATGGAATCAAGCATCTAGGTATGAAAACAGTTTCAATCGTTATTGCTATTCATGTAATGATTTTGGTCACAAAGCTATGGATTGTAGATTTAATGATAAAATAAGTGTTGGAAGTTCGAAAGACACAGTCAGGTATTGGACATGTAACCATGTTGGTAGCAATGTTCCATATTGTCGTACTATGAGATGTTATACTTGTAGTGCATTTGGGCACAAAGCTCAAGATTGCGTAAATTCAAGAAGACAATTTGTGAGGAATGCCTCATACACATCCGCAAGAAGAATGCAGGAAGAAATAAAACTCATAAGAAAAATGCTAAGAATCAAGGACACTCCCAGGTATGGATGAAAAAGAATGAACCTTTGAATGTGGATAAAGTGCAAAGAAGATGGCTTCCATATGGCAAGCCAAGTATGAGGTCTCTCGAAGACCTTGAGCACCTTGAGATCATGGAGTTTGGAGGAGGAACTCAAAGATGAGAGAGAGCAACTTATGGCTCTTTCATTAAAGCAGGACATGTCCTTGGACCGTGGTATAGCTATCCATGTTGATAGGGGGAGAAATGATCGGTTAGCAGTGACTTCAAATATAGATATGTGGTCACCCTTTGCCATTGATACCCAAGAGGGGGAGATGAAGATGAAAGGGGGAGAATGACCGTAGGGGGAGCATGATTTGTTGTCATCAATGGCAAAGGGGGAGCTTTTTTATTGAGTTGTCACTGATGCCAACCTTGGTACTTGCAATGGCCCCTCCGATTGTCATTAATGCCACCAAGGCCCCATGAACAAGCTTAATGAATAGGTATGGATTTGATCATGGACACTTGTACATGTTTGGTATGGGATTGATCACCCGCTACCCACACCCAGTAGCCAATTGGATGATAACTTGATCGTTGATTCATTGGACATGCCCCTACTGTGCTATCCTGGTCTTTGGATCCCATTCACTGATCATGTGCACCTTGTAACACACGATTATACAAATGACTCATTATGTGGTCATTTGTTGATGGGGTCATGAATCCCACACACTTAGTATGTGTCATTTGATGTTCTTGGATCCCACTGCTTACACTTGATGAACTTGTACCCTTGAAGAAATCCTTCAAGCCCTTGAATTCTTTGGATCTCTAGGTGGAGTTTGTTGATGATATATTATCCTCTTTGTCATTAAATGGCTTGAGAGGTTGTATCTTTGTGATCATGGAGGTGGAACCCATGGACAACATGCCTTTGGTATGTTGAAGAAACAATAAAGCACGTATGAAGAATTAAAGAAGTGCTTCGAACCATAACTTGGTCCTTAAGCCCACAAGTTGGTTGAAGAAGTTTTGGTTGACATAATGAAGCTCTTAACATATCATTGAACCCTTGAAGATGGTCTTGGAGTCCTTGGAAAGTTTATTCTCTTGCATGTAGAAACCTTATACCTTTGGATCTTGGACCCACACTTGATGATTAGCATTGCTTGATGATGAAGTAGTTAAATATGATGGACGAGGGATGATGGAGTCCTTGTTGAGCCCTCAAAGTCATGGAATCTTTAGAGACGATTATCATGCACAAGAAGGTTTAGCACCCACGTATATGGTGGTATGATGGCTTGCACTCAATATTGAAATCATAGGTGATGGGATTGAAGCCCATAGAAGCCATCTTGTTCAAATATTAAATGATATCTTGAAAGAGTCCTTGAAACCCTTGCATGTGGTTCCTTTGGGTCTTGAACCCACACACTTAGCAGCTTGTTGATGATGTACGGTCCTTCTTATGGGTATGATAGATGTCTTTCCCTTATAGTTGCTTAATGAAATATGTGATGTAGAAGCTCGATGGCATTTGAAGAAGCCCTTGCACCTAAACACATTGAATATATTTTTGTGGTTAAAGTCCACACAAAATTTTGTTTAAAACACTCCAAGTCAACCTGCTAAATAAAGAATTGATGATCAAGTATGACAAGTCAGCTCAGTAAAAGATAATTAATATCGACTTAGTAAAATTGTGAAAAATCTGTAAAAATACCAGTCAATGCCCTCATTTTTTAGTGTGATTTTCGTGCTGTTTTTTTGGCTCTGAAATTTTTGGGTATACATCTTAGGCATCATCAATAAATGCTCTCTAAAATTTGGGTATATACATCAGCAGAACTACAAACAAATTTTTTTGTTTTTTTTTGTTTGGAAGTTATCTCTGAAATTCGAATCTCCCTGGAGAAATTTTCAACCTCTGAGTCAGCTGTAGTCAAAGTGAAAGTTGTAAGCATGTATCTCGGATTTTTGGGTTAGCCGAGATACGATGTAGAGCTATGAAATTCAAGTATGGAACAACCCTAAGGAAACCACAGTGAATAAGTGTTTAAAGTTACTAAGGTTGCAACAGATGGATGGACCGATTCAAGCAGAGAAGATAGTGTACAAATTTATTAAAGTAATTTTTGGATGAAGGAGCCGTAGTATCTGGGGTACAAGAGATGATCAAATTTGGGCTACTATGGATTGTTGTTTACACAGGTTTTTATCTCCCTTATGATTGCATTTTGCACAAACCTATTAACAAACTTTAGGCCCCTTTTTAATGAGTTTAATCTCTGATTTTATGAATACAACAAAAGTATTCATCTATTGGACAAGTCTCATACACAGGCATCTTGTCTCTGCTATCTTAAATTGTCTCGGCTAGCACAAGAAAGTCTTTGAATTCACATAATTGTTGAGGTTTCTTACAACAAGCTTGGAGCTTGAGGCTAATTCTTTGCTAAGGCGATGTTTAGAACAAAACATGTATAGGTACATAATGGAGGTCTGATATTGAAAATAGGTTGAGGACTGTAAAGATATTTGCTTATGTAAAGGAATACACAAATGGAAATTGATATGACAACTATTTAACATGTACATAAAAGTTATTCTATGTGCATATATTTGACATGAGAAGATTATTGCAAACGTGAGCATTGATGATGCTTAGTGAGACTTCTTGATGACTTGTTAAAGTTGTGATTATGATAGTGACACAATTGCAATGGAAGACTTAATATGACAGTGATTAACAACAAACAGTGACTTGATATGATCAGCAAACAACAGTTAAGCTGATTAGTACAACAGTTGAAGACAGTGGCAGAGTGACATCATACTAGCAAGCTGAGTCTTGCACTTGAGCGTTGGATTCCTCAACCATTCTCAGTTGGAACTAAGAATACCAAGCATGGTCCTGGATTAGGAGTTGGTGCTCTCTGTATCATTTGTTGCTGATTGTAATCACGAAGATTGTTGTCTTCCATGTACAAAACATAAACAAGTTTACCATATAAATCTTGTGTCCTCTTGTGTTGTGTTATTTGTTGTGATTTAGTGATCTAGTTGACAACATGCTTATGATTCATTGTTGATTAATTTGATGAATGGATATATAATGATAATATACTCGGTAGCATAATGCATGATTAACTCTACTTTATTGATAGAATTTGAAAAGGGTTTTAATTTGCCATCACACTGATTCACCCCCCTCTAAGTGTGACCATTGTGTTCAACAATTGGTATCAGAGCAGGCCTTCACCACAAGACTTGAAAACTTGAAGGAGATCCATTGACACACAATGGAAGCAAAATTAGAGTTCTCAAGCAATGATGTTCCAGTATTAGATGTGACCAATTATTTCGATTGGATGATCAAGGTGAAAACCTACTTGAAGAAGTTTGGTGTTTGGGAGACTGCGATCAATCCACCCCTTCCATCCAATAAGAAGTCCAATTCAGTCGCACAAAAATAATCCAAGAAGGACAACACAACCGCCTTGAAGTTTCTCATGGATGGGCTTCCAAGTTTAGTCAAATAAAGTGTAGGGGAATACACTTCAACAAAATATCTATTATTCAAGTTGGAAAGTGAATACCAAAAAGGAAAACAAGACATTGAAAAGACGAATCAAGAAACAGAAGTCAATCCCCCTGAAGATGTCAAGCATGAAGAAAAGAAATAATTGGGCAACATTGAAGGTATGGATTCTGTTGAGTGTAACAGTCGTATATGTGATGAAATTGAAAATCTTATTGTAGAAGATGATGAAGATCTGGCAAAGGCTACAAAGGAAATAACTCACACTTTTTTGAATATTTATCTGAAATCCAATTGGTTCATGAACACAATCAATCTAAATCAAAGTGACTTCATGAGATTTAAAAGAAGAACCTTGGACTCCTTGAATAAATTTCAACAGAAGACCATGATACTGAAAGTATTGCTTGTGAAACTTAAGCACAAGGATGAAGTATTGCAGGATCAACTGGAAGATAAGAAAGATGAAGTTGAAATACTAAAGATTGAATTGATCAGTCATGTAGAAGAACAAAAAGATCCCCGTGAAGATTCATAAGAACTCGAAGAAACAAGGAAGGCTAATTTTGATATGAAGACTCAGCTGGAAGAAGCCAAGAGGATGGAGGAAGTCTTGAGACACCATTTGGATGAAAAGGAGAATACTTTCCTAAAGCTCGAGATGGAGGTATTTGGTCTTGGAAAGAATGATAGAAAGTTACGTGTCAGATTTAATAATAGTTCAGTCATCTTGGATAAGATCTTGGATTATCAAAGATATCCATTTAACAAATCCAATATTGGCTACAACAAGGAAGAAGGAAAGTCCGAGGTTGGCACATGTTCTCCTAAGACTCATGAAGCAAGCCCTTCGATGTCCAAGAATGAAAGAAAAGCTCCTCATCAAGAACCTACACAATAGAAAGAAAACTTTAGAATATCATAAAGACGTCAAGAACTTGGTCCCACTCCGCAATACAATTAAGAAGACATAGAACCCCAAGATGGAATCAGACATCTAGGTATGAAAACAGTTTCAATGGTTTTTGCTATTCATATAATGATTTTGGTCAAAAAGCCATGGATTGTGTATTCACTGATAAAATAAGTGTTGGAAGTTCCAACAACATAGTTAGGTGTTGGACATGTAACCACGTTGGTCACATTGCTGCATATTGTCGTACTATGAGATGTTATAGTTGTAGTGTCTTTGGGCACAAAGCTCAAGATTGTGTAAATTCAAGAAGAGAATTTGTGAGGAATGCCTCATACACATCCACAAGAAAATATTATGAACCATGGAAGAAGAATGCAGGAAGAAATACAAATCATAAGACAAATAATAAGAATCAAGGACACTCCCAGGTATGGATGAAAAAGAATGAATCGTTGAATGTGGACAAAGTAGATTAGTGCAAAGAATATGGTTACATATGGAAAGCCAAGCCTTAGGTATCTCAAAGACCTTGAGCACCTTGAGTTCATCAAGTTTGCAGGAGGAACTCAAAGGTCAGAGAGAGCAACTGATGGCTCTTTCATTAAAACAGGATAGGCCATTGGATCGTGCTATAGCTATGCATGTTGATAGGGGGAGCAATGATCAGTTAGCAGTGACTTAAAATATAGATATATGGTCACTCTTTGCCATTGATGCCAAAGGGGGAGAGATGAAGATGAAATCGGGAGCATGAGTTGTTATCATAATTGACAAAGGGGGAGATTGTTGATTGAGCTGTCATGGATACCAACCTTGGTACTTGCAGTGGCCCCTCAGGTTGTCATTGATGACACCAAGATCCCCTACAATGAACAAGCTTAATGAAGAGGTATGGATTTAATCATGGACACTTACACAAGTTTGGTATGGGTTTGTTCACCCTTTACCCACACCTAGTATCCAGTTGGATGATAACGTGATGGTTGATTGATTGGACATGCCCCTGCTGTGGTATCATGGGCTTTGGAGCCCATTCACTGATGGGTGTGCCTTGTAGCGCACGATGGTACAAATGAATCATTATGTGGTCATTTGTTAATGGGGTCATGAAGCCCACACACTTAGTATGCTTCATTTGATGTTCTTGGAGCCCACTGCTTGCACTTGATGAAGACCTTGATGAACTTGTACCCTTGAAGATGTCCTTCAAGCCCTTGAAGTGTTTGGAGCTCTAGATGGAGGTTGTTGATGATACATGGTCCTCTTTGTGATTATATGGTTTCAGAGGTTTTTTCTTTGTGATCATGGATGTGGAACCCATGTAAAACATGCCCTTGGTACATTGAAGAAACATTAAAGCACTTATGAATCATTAAATAAGTGCTTGGACCCATAACCTGGTCCTTAAGCCCACAAGTTGGTTGAAGAAGTTTTGGTTGACATATCATGGAACCCTTGGATGTGGTCTTGAAGTCCCTAGAAAGTTTATGCTCTTGCATGTAGAAACATTAGACCTTGGATATTGGACCCACACTTGGTGATTATCATTGCTTGATGATGAAGTAGTTAAATATGATGGATGAGGTATTATGGAGTCCTTCATGAGCCCTTGAAGTCATGGAATGTTTGGGGGCGATTATCATGCATAAGAAGGTTTAGCACACACATATATGGTGGTATGATGGCTTGCTGTTAATATTAAAATCCTAGGTGACGGGCTTGAAGTGCATAAAAACTATCTTGTTCAAAAATTAATGATATCTTTAAAGGATCCTTGAAACCCTTGCATGTGGTGCCCTTGGGTCTTGAACCCACACAACTAGCAGCTTGTTGATGATGTACAGTCCTTCTTTTGGGTATGATGGAGCCCTTGCCCTTATAGTTGCTTAATGAAATATGTGATGTAGAAGGTTGATGGCATTTGAAGAAGCCCTTGCACATAAACACATTGAAGATATTTTTCGTGTTTAGAGTCCACAGAATATTTTGTTTGGAACACTCCAATTCGGCCTGCTAAATGAAGAATTGATGATCAAGTATGACAAGTCAGCTTAGTCAGAGATAAAATTAAAAAAGATAAAAAAAAAATATTTATTTATTTTCGACATTTTGGCTCAGAAAAAGTGTATAAATACTAGTTAACGCCCTCATTCATTAGAGTGATTTTCGTGCTGGTTTTTTAGCTCTGAAATTCTTAGGTATACATCTGAGGAAACAATAGTAAATACTCTCTGAAATTCGGGTATCTACAGTAGTAGAATTGCAAACAATGTTTTTTCTTGTTTTTTTGTTTTCTTGTGTGTGTGGAAGTTATTTATGTAATTCGGATCTAACTGAGGAAATTTTCATCCTCTGAGTTAGCTGCAGTCAAAGTGCAAGTTGTAAGCACGTATCTATGATTTTCGGGTTAGCTAAGATACAATACCAAGCTATGAAATTCAGGTATGGAACAACCCTAAGGCAACCACAGTGAATTAGTGTTTTAAGTTACTAAGGTTGCCACATATGGATGGATTGATTCAAGCTGAGAAGATAGTGTAAAAATGTCTTGAAGTAATTTTTTGATGAAGAAGCTACAAAATATGGGTACAAGAGATGATCAAATTCGGGCTAATATGGACTGTAATTTACATAGGTTTTTATCTCTCTTATGATTGCATTTTGCACAGACCTATGAGCAAAGTTTAGGCCCCTTTTTAATAGACAATATAATCTCTGATTTTATGAAAACAGAAAAAAGAATTCATCGAGTGGACAAGTCTCATACACATGCATATTTTCTATGCTATCCTAAAGTGTCTTGTCCAACACAAGAAATTCTTTGAATTCACATAATTGCTGAGGTTTCTTACAACAAGCTTGGAGCTTGAAGCTAATTCTTTGCTAAGGCGATGTTTGTAGCAAAATAGGTATAGGTACATAATGAAGGTCTAATATTGACAACAAGCTAAGGACTATAAAGATATTTGTTTCTGTAAATGCATACACAAATGGAGATTGAGATGACAACTATTCTACATGTACATAAAAGTGATTCTATGTGCAGATATTAGACATAAGCAGATTATTGTAGACATGAGCATCAATCATGCTTGATGAGACTTCTTGATGACTTGTTTAAGTTGTGATTATGACAGTGAAACAATTGCAATGGAAGAATTAATATGGCAGTGATTAACAACAAACAATGACTTGACATGATCAATGAACAACAATTAAGTTGATGAGTACAACAGTTGATGACAGTGACAGAGGGGGACATCAGACTGACAAGTTGAGTCTTGAACCTAAGGGTTGGATTACTCAACCATTCTTAGTTGGAACTGAGAATACCAAGCAGGGTATTGGATTAGGAGTTGGTGCTCTTTGTATCAGTTGGTGTTGATTGTAATCGCGGAAATTGTTGTCTTCCATGTACATAAACAAGTTTAACATACAAATATTGTGTCCTCTTGTGTTTTGTTACTTGTTGTGATTCAGTGATCTAGTTGACAATATCCTTATGATTCATTGGTTATTAAGTTGATGAATGCCTGTATAATAATAATATACTTGGAAGCATAATGCATGGTGAACTCTACTTGATTGATAGAAGTTGAAAAAGGTTTTAATTTATCATCACACCAATTCACCTCCCTCTCAGTGTGACCAGTGTGTTCAACAATTGGTATCAGAGTAGGCCTTCACTACAAGCCTTGCAAGCTTGAAGGAGATCCATGGAAAAACAATGGAAGAAAAATCAGAGTCCTCAAGCAACAATGTTACAGTATTAGATGTGACAGGTTATTTCGGTTGGAGGAGCAAGATGAAAGCCTACTTGAAGAAGTTTGGTGTTTGGGAGATTGTGATCAATCCACCCATTCCATCCAATAAGAAGTCCAAGTCAGTCGCACATAAAGAAGAAAAGAAAGACAACACAACCACCTTAAAGTTTCTCATGGATGGACTTCCAAGTTCACTCAAGAAAGTGTAAGGGAATACACTCCAACAAAAGATTTATGGTTCAAGTTGGAAAGTGAATACCAAAAATGGAAACAAGACATTGAAAAGACTCAAGTCCCTTGAAGATGTCAAGCGGGAAGAAAAGAAAGAATTGGACTTCACTCAAGGTATGTGTTTTTTTTATTGTAACAGTCGTATATGCGATGAAATTGAAATTGTTCTTGCAGAAGATGATGAAGATCTGTCAAAGGATACAAAGGAAATAACTCACACCTTTTTTAATATTGATCTCAAAGCCAATTGGTTCATGAACGGAGCCAATCTAAATCAAAGTGGCTTCAAGAGGTTTAAAAGAAAACCCTTGGACTCTTTAAATAAATATCAACAGAAGACCATGATACTGAAAGTATTGCTTGTGAAACTTAAGCATGAGGATGACGTTTTGTAGGACCAGCTGGAAGATAAGGAAGATGAAGTTGAAAGAATAAAGACTGAATTGATGAGCCAAGTAGAAGAACAAAAAGAGCCTTGTGAAGATTCATAAGAAATTTAAGAAACAAGGAAGGCTAATGTTGATACGAAGACTTAGCTGGAAGAAGCCAAGAGGATGGAGGAAGTCTTGAGACACCAGTTGGATGAAAAGGAGAAGACTTGCAAAAAGATGGAGATGGAGGTCGTTGGTCTCAGAAAGAAGCATAAACAATCTGATGCATATGTGAAGTTCAATAATAGTTCAGTCATCTTTGATGAGATCTTGGATTGTCAAAGATCTCCATTTGACAAATCTGGTCTTGGCTACAACAAGGAAGAAGGAAAATATGAGGTTGGCACATGGTCTCCTAAGACTTCCGAAGCAATCCCTTTGATGTCTAAGAATGAAAGCAAAGCTCCTCGTCAAGAACCTGTATAACAAAAGGAAGACTTCATAAGATCAGAAAGATGTCAAGAAGTTGGTCCCACTCCTCAATACAAATTCAAAAGAGAGACAATTCCAAGATGGAATCATGCATCTAGGTATGAAAATAGTTTCAATGGTTATTTCTATTCATGTAATGATTTTGGTCACAAAGCTATGGATCTTAGATTCAATGATAAAAGAAGTGTTGTAAGTTCCAACAACACAATTATTTTTTGGACATGTAACGACGTTGGTAACATTGCTGCATATTGTCATACTATGGGATGTTAAAGTTGTATGGCTTTGGGCACAAAGCTCAAGATTGTGTAAATTCAATAAGGCAATATGTGAGGAATTCCTCATACACATCCACAAGAATATATTATGAACCATGGAAGAAGAATGCAGGAATAAATACAACTCATAAGACAAATGCTAAGAATCAAGGACACTCCCAGGTATGAATGAAAAAGAATGAACCGTTGAATGTGTATAAATTGGATCAATGCAAAGAAGATGGCTTCCATATGACAAGCCAAGTAAGAGGTCTCTCAAATACATTGAGAACCTTGAGTTCATGGAATCTGTACGAGGAACTCAAAGGTGATAGAGAGCAACTGGTGGCTCTTTCATTAAAGCATGTCAGGTCCCTAGATCGTGCTATAGTTATGCATGTTGATAGGGGGAGCAATGATAAGCTAGCAGTGACTTCAAATACAGATATGTGGTCACCCTTTGCCATAGATGCCAAAGGGGTAGAGATGAAGATGAAAGGAGGAGCATGATCGTAGGGGGAGCATGCGTTTTTGTCATCAATGACAAAGGGGAATATCAGTTATTTAGTTGCCATTGATGTCGACCTTGGTACTTGCAGTGGCCCCTCAGGTTGTCATTGATGCCTCCAAGGTCCCTTGCAATGAACAAGCTTAATGAACAATTATGGATTTAATCATCGACACTTACACATGTTTGGTATGGGTTTGATCACCCTTTACCCACACCCAGTATCCAGTTGGATAATAACTTGATGGTTGGTTGATTGGACATGCCCTTGCTGTGGAAGCCTGGTATTTGGATCCCATTCACTAATGGTGTGGGCCTTGTAGCACACGATGGTACAAATGACCCATTCTGTGGTCATTTGTTCATGGGACCATGAATCACATACACTTAGTATGTGTCATTTGATGTTCTTGGAGCCCACTACTTGCACTTATTGAAGACCTTGATGAACTTTCACCCTTGGAGATGTCCTTCAAGCCCTTGAAGTCTTTGGAGATCTAAATGGAGGTTGTTGATGATGTATGGTCCTCTTTGTGATTAGATGGATTGAGAGGTTGTATATTTGTTATCATGGAGGTGGAACCCATGGACAACATGCCCTTGGTATGTTGAAGAAACATTAAAGCACTTATGAAGCATTAAAGAAGTGCTTGGACCCATAAGATGGTCCTTAATCCCACAAGTTGGTTGAAGAAGTTTTTGTTGACATAATGAAGCTCTTGACATATCACGGAACCCTTAAAGATGGTCTTAAAGTCCTTAGAAATTTGATGCTCTTGCATGTATAAACCTCGGACCTTGGATCTTGGACCCACACTTGATGATTATCATTGCTTGATGATGAAGTAATTAAATATGATGGACGAGCATGATGGACTCCTTGATGAGCCCTTGAAGTCATGGAATCTTTGGAGATGATTATCATGCATAAGAAGGTTTAGCACCCATATATATGATGGTATGATGGGTTGCACTTGATATTGAAAGCCTAGGTGATGGGCTTGAAGTCCATAGAAACCATCTTGTTCAAAAATTAAATGATATCTTGAAAGAGTCCTTGAAACCCTTGCATGTGGTACCTTTGGGTATTGAACCCACACACTTGGAATCTTGTTGATGATGTGCAGTCCTTCTTGTAGGTATGATGGAGCCCTTTCCCTTACAGTTGCTTAATAAAATCTGTGATGTAGAATCTTGATGGCATTTGAAGACGCCCTTGCACCTAAACACATTAAAGATATTTTTTGTGTTTAAAGTCCACACAAGATTTTGTTTGAAACACTCCAAGTAGGCCTACGAAATGAAGAATTGATGATTTAGTATGACAAGTCACCTCATTCAGATATATATATACACACATATCGGCTTAGTAAACTTGTGAAAAATGTGTATAAATACCAGTCAATTCCCTCATTCATTAGTGTAGTTTTCGTTTTGGTTTTTTTTGCTCTAAAATTTTCAGGGATACATCTAAGCCATCAATAGTAAATGCTCTCTGAAATTCGGGTATCGACAACAGCAAAACTGCAGACAATTTTGTTTTTGTTTTTATTGTATGTGAAAGTTATCTCTACAATTCGGATCTCATTGAGGAAATTTTCAGCCTCCGAGTCTACCACAGTCAAAGTGGAATTTATAAGCATGTATCTCTGAATTTTTTGGGTTAGCTGGGATATAATACAGAGCTATGAAATTTAGGTATGGAACAACCCTAAGGTAGGCACAATGAATAAGTTTTTGAAGTTAATGAGGTTGCCATAGATGGATGGATCGATTCAAGCATAGAAGATAGTGTAAAACTGTATTGAAGTAATTTTTGGATAAGGAGTTGCAATATATGGGGTACAAGAGATGATTAAATTCGAGCTGCTATGGACTATTGTTTACACATGTTTTTATCTCTCTTATGATTTCATTTTGCACATACCGATGAACGGACTTTAGGCCCCTTTTTAATGGAGAGTATAGTCTCTGATTTTATGAAGAAAAAAAAAGTATTCATCTAGTGGACAAGTCTCAAGGAACACAAGAAAGTCTTTGAATTCACATAATTGTTGAGGTTTCTTACAACAAGCTTGGAGCTCAAAGCTTACGAAGGCAATGTTTGCAACAAAAGAGGTACAGGTGCATAATGAAGGTTTGATATGGACAACATGTTGAGGACTATAAAGATATTTGCTTTTGTAAATGCATACACAAATGGAGATTGAGATGACAACTATTTGACATGTACATAAAAGTGATTCTATGTGCAGACATTTGACATGATCAGATTATTGCAGACATGAGCAACAATGATGCTTCGTGAGACTTCTTGATGAATTGTTTAAGTTGTGATTATGACAGTGACACAATTGCAATCGAAGACTTAATATGGCAGTGATTAACAACAAATAATGAATTTACATGATCAGTGAACAATAGTTAAGTTAATGAGTACAGTTGTTGATGACAATGATAGAGTGACATCAGACTAGCAAGCTGATTCTTGCACCTAAGGGTTAGATTCCTCAACCATTCTCAGTTGGAACTGAGAAGACCAAGAAGGGTCTTGGATTAGGAGGTGGTTCTCGTTTTATCAGTTGGTGTTGATTGTAACTACGAAGATTATTGTCTTCCATGTACAATTCAAAAACATGTTTCCCATACAAAGATTGTGTCCTCTTCTGTTGTGATTCAGTGATCTAGTTGACAACATAATTATGATTCATTTTTTATTAAGTTGATGAATACCTATATAATGATAACATACTTGGTAGCATAATGCGTGATGAACTCTACTTGATTGATATAAGTTGAAAAAGGTTTTAATTTTCCATCACACTGATTCACCCCCCTCTTAGTGTGACCATTGTGTTCAACAAAAGTTGATGTTTATAACGTATAATGACCATCATAAATACAACAAACCAATTGACATTGAAGTTTACAATTGTGTTTTTAGTCATGATATCATACTTGATGAACATGCCAATTTGTTTCATAGTACTTAAAATCATAAATCATATTTGAGTTGTTTTGTAAAATAGTTTGTTACTGCTAAAAAACCCACCCTCTTTGCATAGGTATACCAACCTTGAGTTAGGGAAAACCTCATGTATCTATGTAAAATTTAGTGGCACGTTCATTTTGAAAACAATCCACACCAATAGGAAATTGGAATTGATTCATGATCGAAATGATTTCCCAAGTGGTTTTATAACATTTGATGAAGTTCATTTCTATTATGTTCATAAATCGAGGGAGGCCCGAAAGGTCATTAAGAAACAAATGTGAAAAGTTTGATTCTTGCAATTACATTTTACTTGTTGCTACATACGTCATTCTTTTGAACCTTAGAGTTTTGAAGAAGGGAGAGGATATCAAGAACGAGAGAAAGTTATGCAAGTTGAATAGGTTTCCTTGATGAAAAATCAAACTTGGGTATTAGAGGATCTTTGTGTTAAGAAAATTCTTATTGGTTATAAGTGGATTGATAAGGTGAAGTAAAAAGTAGATGGTTTCCTTGACAATCACACAACAAGGCTAGTCACAAAAGGTATTTTCTCAAAATGAAGGGATTGATTATGAAGAGACATTTCTTGTCATTATCAATATGGTTACAATCAAGTTAGTTTTGTCTCTTATTACTTATTTTGGTTGGACCGTTTTTTAAATTGATGTTAAAAGTGCCTTTCTCAATTGTCATTTCAAGGAAAAAGTTGATATGTATCGACCTTAAGGTTTTTAGGTTTATGGAAAGGAACATACGGTTTTCAGATTGGTTAAATCTCTTTATGGTCTTAAATAGGCACCAAGTGTTTGGTATATCAAAATTGATTAAAAAAAATGCAAAATCATGGATTCAAAAGAAGTTTTTCTGATACCAATCTCCACGACAAAAGTGAAAATGGTAATCTAGTATTATTGGTGATATGTGTAAATGAGATCATCAACATAGGTATTGAGGTTAGAGTGATTCCTAAGGTAAAATATGAATTATCTTCCACTTTTAACATGATAGATTCATGTCTCGTTCATTATTCTCTGGGTGTAGATGTTTGGCAGACTAACACATGTATTTTTTCTTCACGAACAAAGTATGTCAAACCTCTATTTACAGATACACGATGGTTGATTGCAAAATATCATCTACACCCATGGATAAAGGGATGGAACTTTCAAACAAATTTGACTCAAAATCAACCAACAAGTCAATTTTCAAGCAACTTGTGGGAAGAATTATCTATCTTACAACCACTAGGAAAGAACTTAGCACTGCAATTAACTACATAACAAGATTCATGATAACCTTAAAGTAGAATATTAGGAAGCGAGGAAAAATAAATAGTAGATATGTTAAAGGTACAATAGACTATGGAATTTAATATCATGAAAGTGATGCATTTCAATTAACATGTTATATAGATTTTGATTGGGAAAGATTCAATTAACATGTTATACATCTAGTTATTTATTCAATATTGGAGTAGGTGTAGTTTCATGCGCTAGCCAGAAACAACATTATGTTTCTCTTTCTTCTACCGAAGCATAATACAAGGAATCACCAAAAGGAGAAAGTGAGGTAGTTTGGCTTAAAAGAATATTTGGATATTTGATGGTCGACCAAACCCAAGCAAAACAATTATTTTTGTGACAATCAAGGCGTTTTAAAATTAGTAAAGAATCCAGTTTTTCATGAGCGCACTAAACACATTGATGCATTTTCATTTCATCAAACAACTTATAGAATACGACAAAGTTGAACTTTAATATTGTACCACACAAGAACACATTGTATACATCTTTTTTTGTTTGTTTGTTAGAAATACCCGTCACTTGGGGCCAATGCATTTCAACCTTTGGCTCAGAAACCGCAACCTAGGGGCACCTAAGCTGTCAAAAACACCCGAGGATTGCATTAGCCTAGGCCACACCAACCATTAACATGGATGGATTTTTTTGTGTGTCTCCTCTCAACTAAGTCGCCCCTAAGGTATTGAACTCGAGTCGCCTTGCAAACGAAACCCACACCTTAGCCAAGTGAGCTAGTGGGAATTGACGGATTGTAGACATGTTCACCAAGCGAGTTGGTCCAGATAAGTTTGTTAAATTAAGTGACAAACTTGGTGTATTTTACCAAATGGCCATCTGATCCAGGATGCTTTTCTTCTATGACTTATAAATTATATTGCATACAAGAATGTGAATGAAGTTCAAAAGCACATAAGAAGCAACGCATACATGGAAGGTAAAGAACACATATAAAGATGAGACGCCAAGTGATAATGTAGTTCGTTCTAGAAAGGAACTACGTCTATGGACCCGCTTCTCAAAAGGAAAGGTCAGTTTATAATCTCAACAACAATGATGGCAAAATACATGGCTACAATACATTGATACCTTGGTGGCTGAAAATGGGGAGAAACTGTGACTTGAATCCTTGAATGGGTTGCACTAGCAGCTTCGCCCTATGAAGACGATGAAAAACGAGTATAATACTCCCACCTCCTTATGACACAAAGCCACAACAACGCCTTCCTCACTTTATCCCAATAATGACTATAAGGAGGACAAAGTCTCCAAATACTCTCCAAACTCTCGCATAAGTTTAACTCTAAATTCTCTCTCCACACCCTAATAAATACATACAATAATGTCTACTCTACCAAAAGAGTGGCATCTCTCTACAAAAAATCAATACAGAAAATGGATTCTCTGCACCAAGAGAAAAAATGGCTTCCCCTCCACAAAGACAAATGGGGTTTATCTAGCCTTTGAGTGGCACCTTTGGGCATGAAACATGCGATCAACACATATTCCATCTATTATTATGTGGTTGCAACTTCTTTTATAATTGGTATGTGGTTATACCTCCTTTTATTCACCTTAACTAAAGTCCTTGGGCATATTCTTAGTCTTTTGTTATATATTAAACAATGTTCAATGTTTTAAAAACTAATCAACCCACATATACTATGGGTCAAAACCCACTTCATAACAATATAGCCAGAGTTTAAAACAAGCATGTGTTGAAATTCTTTGTGGTTCGTACCATGGAGAAGTTGCTACGATAGGTGTGGAGGGTGGTTTGGACAACACCCTCCACATGAAGTTCGGGGAGCCGCGATCGTTGGGCCATATGGGGTGGGGATCCTGTGGGTCAAACCACGAGTGCCTCGCCCCCCTTCTTTTTCCAATTCAATACATTTTTAAAGTTAATTAAATTATTCCCCATAAATTAAAACGAGTAAAATGGTAGTGGAGTTGATAGAGGCACTTAGAAATAGGTTTGAGGCCACAGATTCAAACCCCGTCGATTCCAACAGAGACTTGTAACCGCTTCAACATTCTTGCAAACCTGCGCTGCCATGTATCGTTAGTGGATTGGTCCATGGAGTCACCATGTCATGCCCATTCATATTTCGAACTCATCGCCACATCATCACATCTATACCATGTGTTATCACGGGAGGTTTCCACATCATCGTTGTACTATACAAACTGTCAAGTACAACAAACTGTCAAGTACATCATGCCAAGTCAGATTGCCAACTCATCGCCACATCTATACCATGTGTTATCACATGAGGTTGCCATAATCATCACCGTACTGTATAGATCGCCAAGTGGAAGCTTTGCACTGGCACCACTTTTTGGCCATAACCCATGTTTGTCCAAAAATTTAGAATGCTTTATCTCCTCCATCTGGACTCCTTTTGAGGTGTTGTTTGCGTCGTTGGAATTGGCTTAATGATTCCTTCGTAACCATACCATCCGTGCTGAGATACAATGAGTTTTAAAATTTGACCTTTTTAAATCCTCTTAAATCACCATCAAGAGAGGATGCTAGCATAATTAATATTAATTCATGTTATGGCTAATATTAATAAATAAGAGTTTATATTTAATAAATAGAAAACATTTTAAAAAACTCTTTAAGTTAATAAATGAAGTTAAAAGGGAAAGGCATCATGTAACCTCTTGTTTTCTTCCATTGTATAAATGTAAGAAGACTTATTCTATCTAATGCTTGACGGTTCTCTCTCTTATTGTGTATGGTAATCTTTCTCTTGTCATCTAGTTCATTTTCTTGATGACTAGTACCAACCATTGCATGATACGATATGGTTGGATTAGCATCTTCTAGTTGTAGATCTTGACTCTTTTTCATTTTCCTATTCACAACCTATGTAGAATAATATATTATCACTGCACTTATGCCCCTTACTGTATTTGTTATCGTGATTGAAACATAATCAATTTTTTCTTCTTTCCTTTAATTGCTTGGGTGTCAATCTTCTAAGCTGAATGAGCTTAGGAGTGGGAACATTTCCCTCTCGATATGTACTATTGGAAACCTTCTAGTTGACATATCTTTAGTTTTAGTTTTTCTTACCAAGCTAAAAGCATTCTCCAATTATTTGGGTTCTAAAAGACATACCTCATGCAGAACGTTCTCCTTTAAAGTGCCCAAAAAACTATCCATGGATTTTTCCTCTGGAATGTTATTCACTCTAAGACTCAACTTTTGAAAGTTCTTATTGTGCTCTATAATTGGACCTCTTTGCTTGAGATTATCAATTGGATTAAGAAGGTGTTGCTCTTAATGTTTCCATAATGTGTTATGAATTCATCCGTAAACACAAGCCAAGAGACAATAGAGTCATTTTTATGATCATAAAGCCATTGGCACCACACAAATGGATCAAGCTCTAAATACATGGATGAAATACTTATCTTTTGTAAAGTCGACACTTAGTGTAGATCAAATAATTGCTCCATCTGTAATATCCATGTCATCAAATCATTACCATCAAACTTTCTCATATCAATCTTGGGAATGAAGTTTATATTGGTCCCTAGTTTAATACACAATGATGTGGATCTTAGATGATGAATGATCAAGTGTCAAGGACACAAACCTATTGTTCTCTAATTTCATTTCAGTTTTGTCAATATATCACTAGGACTCGGCCCTCTTATTCTCCTTACCCTCTCATTGAGGTAGTGAATTAAGGAGTCATTTTAGCTCATTCAAAAGTTTCCCCTCCATATCTTTGAGATCATATTTACTCGTCATATTTTGGTCCATCATTTCCATCTTTTCTTCCATATTTTGCATTTTACTTTCTATTTAATTTTGTGAATGTGACAAATACACCTTTGTCACTCGCCTATTATTTAGTTCGATACTGTGTTCTCTAAATTGGATATCTAGTTATATATCTCTTTACTTTATTCTTAAGTCATAATTGAGCTCTATGAAGGTTTAATTGGTGTATAATTTTTTGCAAAACCCTTTGTTATGTGAGGCTAAAAAACATTTAAATATAATCACCAAAAGTAGATCTTCCAATAAATTCTTATGCAAATTTCAAGTTAACATACCCTAAAAAACCCTAGTTTGTAGGTTGTCTTGGAAACTGACCTTTCACTTGAAGTATCTTTGAAATTTCGACCTCTCTAAGTCGGAAATTTCAACTTGTAGTACCTTGGTATGTATTTTCTGTAATGTCATAGGTTTGACCAATTTCTCATGTGCCAACCGAAAATTATGGTGACTTTCCCATTTTGTTTGTCCCTTTCAAAGGAGTGAACTTATACGACTTGTCTCCTGTTCAATTTTTCAAATCCACTTCTAAATTTCTTACCATAAACACCATGGCTTGTTTTCTATCTGATGTGACTAATGACACACAATTTGAATCTCATAGGATTAAGATACAATTGTTTTACCAATAACACCTATTTGTGACTTGTCTTTGGACAAGTGAGAAACCCTGACTTCCATAGATTATACAACCTTGATATTATAGCAATCTAGGACTTGAATTTTTTTACCACATTTACTTTGCTGTGTTTCCCAAGGTTCTTAAAACTTTATCAAGAGACACCCTATATTTTATTTGTAGCAAAAATGGTTCTGATACCAAATATTATGAAATAAGTTCCTGAAATAGCATAAAAATAAATAAAAGTAGCTCCAAGCCTTAATAATGATAAACATTCAATGAATAATAAGCCTCTTCAAGGATGCAACGTCCTTTTATAACCTATCCAATGCACAAGACAAGATGATATGGTCTCTAAAACTATATCTCCTTGCTATATATAAGAAACAAAGCATACAATTACAATTAAGGTCCTAGCCAACCAATAAAAACATCACGAACATAATATTAGAAATGTAATGTCACAATATATTTGGATTAACAATGCATTATCTATCATTGGGGTTTGAGAATATGTCCATGTTATAGCCTTTATAGTAGAATACCATAGTTAGTTTGTTACATAATCACTGGCTTTCAACAGTACATTTCTTTAGAGTATACTCATTTGATCAATGGCGTAAAAATGATAAATGAGCGCATGCTACTCGATATTGCATGTTTCAATTGCTAGATCTTAAGTGTCAATTAGAGTTTTGGGTGGCACCCTTCCATTAAGGGATAACACCCATTTAAACATTTTAGTTGGCAATCTTCCACTGGTTTCTTATTTTCTTTCTTGATTCTTAGCTAGAATATCTCATACAATTTGCCCAATTTCTCCAAAATTTTGGATTAACCCAAGATTACATATTTGTAGTGTTACACGAGGGATGTCTTCTCAAGGGTAGGGGACACTTCAAAGGGGGTGTTATCCATGTCCCCCTTTTTTGGAAAGGCGAGGAGATATAGCACTAAACACTGTCCTAAAAACTAAGATGCTCCCATGCTCCCTTTTGACCAGATATTGTCTTTTAGAGTGAGAAAAAGGCAGAAAGGCAAAGTAAAAAAAAATGAATGTAAAGTTTCTAATGCATGGGCAGACAAGGAGGGACCTAATGAAGAACAACTGAGGTTGGTGTTTCATTGAGTTTTACTGAGAATTTAAATGATTTTTATTTAGATAACAACATTCCCATGGTTGGTCCTTATTCTTTGTGCGGTAGTTGGACGCAGAGACAAGTGGCCAACATTACCTTGAGCAATGATGCTTATTTGTGATTTGACATATTTTTAAATTAGTTATATTGAAACTTATAATATTTCTTCTAAATTCTCTAAATACGAGAAGAAATACAATATAATCATTTGTGAATTATGGCTATCATGTTATGTTATATCATTATAAGTATCATTCATGATTTATTGTATTACATGTAATGATGTATGTTATTGACACATTATCAAGTATAAAATTTCAAAGATTTATATTTTAATTTTCAAATATTTTAATTTTTTTTTTAGTATTTTGAAGAAATTTCCCAATGTCAAACACCCTATCCAATACGATGTTCTTTGAGATTTAGAGAAAGCTTACACATATTCCCCTAATGCATACTCTTGTTCATATAACCACACATCCTATAAACTTAATAAAACATTACATAATTAAAATTATGTAAAAGCACAAAAAACATTCACACATCAAAAACTTGTTTAAAACATTGCATAGTAAAAAAAATATGCCATGATTATTGCCTCCAATCTCCTAATAGGAAAAGCAAAAAATTGAATACACTAAAAAGCCTTAAGTGATTTCTTTGTGCTTTATTTACATGTGCACCTCATGGTTCAATAAAAGATGATGCATGAATGCTTAGTCATACGATGTGTTTGAAAAACTAAACAAAAAGACCCTTTGCTTCAACAATGCTCAATATGATGAAGAAAAATATAATGAAACATGAAAATTGCAAATATCTTCTATAAAAATTAAAGAAAAAATAATAAATTTTTGTTATGCTTTTGAGAAAGTTGGTTCACCATCTTCCACTTTTTTTTAAAATGAATATAGCTTCAATCAACAAATAACATCGTATTCAAAGGAGTTTCAAGTATCCAAATATAGCACGCTCCCAACACAAATAATATTTAAGAAGCATCTCTATGAAATATGTAACTAAAGGCAAAGCACAGTTTAATGGTCAAGAATCGGAAACTGAGGATCATCACTTGTATACAACATGATCCATGAATTTGGATCATAAAAGAGAGATTTAAACACTAAAATTACATAAAAAAAGAACTATTATGTTTAATCCATCACATAAAAATAATGATAGAAGATGGAAGAAAATAAACATCAACAAAAATAGACTCTCGTTTGAATCTAGCCATAGCAACAATATGCCGCCACTATTCAATATATCCTGAGATGAAATTCAGGGATCCCTACCCACCCACACAACTCCTTGTCGATCAAAACACCTTCATCAATAGATATATCATCTTTCAAAGGATTATTAGCCTATCGATCATAATGTCGATAAACATGAGAAATTACAATTGAATCAAACAATTCTTGAACATGCTTCATGCGATGCTACCAACTATTCAAAACAAGATTTTCTACTTGAGCTTTCCCAATGAAACAATTAATAACTATTTGCGAGATTCCCATCACCTGCAACTAATGAATGCCTTTGCTAGAGGCAAAAACTAGAAGGGCCCACACAACAATCAACTTGGCCATGGTATTGGTTCCATTCCCTATTCCCATTTTTTAAAGAAAATAACGATCAGGCTCTAAGAATGAAGACATTCTAGCACCACACTTCCTGGGGATTCCTTGATAAGCCACATCGAAGTAACTCCAAGCTATGTCTTAATTAATCTCTAGAGCTCACCAAGGATATCATGACTTACATGACTAACATGTCTTTCACTCATTAAAAGTGACCACAATATTAGCTGCTACTATTGTAGGATTCTACCCTTTACCATTGAAGAATGCTTGATTTCACTATAGCCAAATACCCCACAACGCATAACTCACAAGTGCCTTAAAACCCTTAAGATGGGGGATCCTTCACCCAAACCCCCATACAGTCTTCTAAGGGTACCAAATTCAAATGGCTTGGACACTTCATTAATCAAAAGTCTTCATGCCAAACCTGAACCATGAATGGACAAGACATAAAGAGATGATCAACCGTCTTTGCATCCAACTTGCATAGAGCACATTGATTTGGACCTTGCCACCCATGTTTATGGTCGTTATCTCAAGTCATAATTTGATTAGCTATCACTTGCAATGCAAAAGGTTGAGTCTTTAATGGACTCTTCCATTTCTAGAATATATACCACCACCATTTGATAACATGATCTCCTTTTCCAAACGACAAAGCCTCATAAGCCAACTTTGTAGTAAGGGATCCATTCACCAAAATCCACGTCCATACTAACTCATCAACCTCATCTCTAAAAATCACCACATTGCGAGCTAATAGACATAAATAATTTCCCCACATTGTTGCTAAATTACCTTGTAACTTGAGATCCTATTCCAATAACCAAACTTACAAACCTTCATTGAAATCACCCAATTCTCTTATCTCTACGAGCAAGAATAAACTATGGGAGTCCAAAGAGGCCTATAATTCTTGTGTGAGCAAGTATCTATATGCCATTCCAACCAACGGTCTTGACCTAAATGAACTTGGGAACCCCTACTGATTTTCCAAGCAACCCAATGATCGATAATCAGAAAGGAACTCTCATCAATGACTGATAATTGATCCATGTGGAATATCCATGTCATCAAATCATCACCATCAAACTTTGTGATATTAATCCTTGGAATGAAGTAATTCCTTTGTCTTGAGTTTAATGCACGATGATGTGGATCTTGGAATGATGAGTGATCAAGTGTGAGGGACTCAAACCTCTTGTTCTCCAATTGTGTCTCAAATTTGTTGACATGCCATTGGAACTCAACCCTCTTTTTCTCCTTATCCTCTTCTTGAGGTGGTGGATTAGGGAGGATTCTTAGTTCATTCAAAAGTCCCCCCTTTATATTTTTGAGATCATATTTATTGGCCATCTTTTGATCCATCAGTCCATCTTTCGTTCCATCTTTTGCGTTTTAATTTCTATTTAATTTTGTGGACGTGTCAAATCCACCTCTGTCATTGGCCTATCATTCAATTCATTGCTTTGTTCTCTAAATTGGATATTGGTTATATATCTCTTCACTTTCTTCCTGAGTCATAGTTGAGTTCAGTGGAGGTTTTGGTTGGTGTAGACTCTTTTGGAGAATACTTTGCCATGCGAGCCCAAAAAAGCATTTTTTATTCTCATATTTTTTCTCTTTATCACACCCTTTGAACCACAAATAGATCTTCCAACCAAAAGTTAATATAAAGTTAACATACCTTTAAAAAACATGATTTATAGGTTGTCTTGCTAGCCAACGTTTTTCTTGAAGTATCTTTGAAATATCGATTCCTTTAAGTTCGAAATTTCAGCTTGTAATTGCATGGAATGCATTTTTTTATAATGCCATAGGCTTGACCAAATTCTCATGTGCTAGGAGAACATTATCGCGATTTTCCCAAAACTTCGTGTTTTTGTCCCTTCATGGGAGTGAATGTGTAGAGTTTGCCTCGTGTCCAATTTTTCATATCCACTTCTAGTTTTTTTTACCATAAACACCATGGCCTATCTTATTTCTAATAGAACTAGTGGTATGCAATTTGATTTCATAATATTAAGATACAATTATTTTACCCATAACATTTGTTTGAGACTAGTGAAAAACCCCAACTCTCATAGAAATGTAATGTCATAATATATGTGGCTTAACAATGCATTATCTATCAGTGTGATCCAGGAGGATCTCAAAACACCAAAATGTCAAATTCCCCACATTGTAGCAAGGACAATGCCATGTTGAATATCTCATTGAGTTGATTGCAATGGCGTGAACGACACGTCAAACGAAGCTTGGATGCAAAAGTTATAGCCCATTGAAGTTTGTAAGAAACACCAAAAGAAAGGTTGCAGGTTGCCACGTGGCAGCTCAATTAACAAGACGACGTGACAGGGGGACCGACAATTGATGATGTGGAAGGTACAATTGGAATCGACCACTCCGCATACGACAAGTGGCTTTTTGTGGTTGACATGGCTTCCACCGTGGACTGAAGTGGACCAATATGGAGCTGCCACATGGTAGCTCAAATGGCCGTAATAAAGTTTTATTTTACAAAAAACAACAAGTAACTTTTTGTGGTTTACATGGCCTCCACCATAGACTGACGTGGATAAATCCGGAGCTGCCACGTAACACCCAATTGACCACAATAGTGTTTTATTTTACTAAAAACAGAGCTGCCACGTAACACCCAAATGACCGCAATAGTGTTTTATTTTACTAAAAAAAAGTTTGTGAGGCCGATCAAAATTGAACCCATCACTTGTTCTTACCCAAGGCTTTCACCACAAGGCCTTACTAACTACGTTACAGACATCACATGTTAGAGCATGCAGAATATTAATTATTTGAAGAGCATTGGATTATTGTTTTTTGGGGTATTTAGTCGCATGAATCATGGTATGGCCATAAAATATCATTACTTTGGATTTGTATGCCCAAAAAGGGGAGCGCCACCTCATATTACATAACAAACTTTTGTTTAAGTTTTAAAAATGGGTTTTATTTGTTGACGGTGAATTTTGGGTGGTTGTTTGGTATATTGTATGCCAAATGTCTTTTTTAAAATCATGGGAACAACAACCTCCCAAAAGTATATCCAATAGTTTGTAAACTAGATATATCAATAACTTGTGACTTAACAGGGGTTGAGATATCCCGAAGCCCACTGGGGTGAGCCTCTATCCCAAGGGGTTGCCTACCCTTCAAGCCTTATCAAATAGGGCAATGAGCAACCCTACCCTCGCTGGTTTTGAACCTATTATAACCATATGCCATTTAAAACATGGGAATATGCCAAGCTGGGCGAACCACGAATTATATAACATTGTTTGTTATGCCCTTTCTATTATGGAGTGTGCCAAATGGGTAGCATGAATGGAGGGTCATGGTTAGCATTTGGTATTATTTTATGTCATTTAATTTTGACCATGTTATTATATTAGCACATGGTTTGTTGGCATTGTTTTGGACTTGTAACCAATATGCCATATGTGGGAGAGTAACTAAGTGTGAAAACCCCATATAGGCAATTGGAATTAACTAACTTTGAAAGGACACAAACTACATTTGATTTATGCTATGTTTGGAGAGCTAACCCAAACTATTTAAGCCCTCACTGCCTTGAGAGAGGGACATTGAATTGGGCATTGAATTGTGCATTGGAATGCATTTGTGAAAGAGCTTGTGAGAGCTCATCTTTGAGTTCCCTCTGTAAGAGAGACTCCATGGGGAGGCATCAACTGTGAGGTACTTCATGGCTCATGAGAGAGTGAGTCCATATTGGATCCATGATGTTTGGAGTTTATGTTTTATCCTTTGATGTTGCTCGAGGGATTGTGACTTGTTCGAGGCTCAAAGCTCATAGAGGCGATTTGAAAGAACAAGTGTAAACACATCATGTTCGAGTTTATCCAGTTTCTGAGAGCCTGCTATAGTTTTGTTAGTGGTTCTGAAGAGGTTGTTCCTTAGTTTTGCAAATGTTACAAGTGTGACTGTATGCTTTTGCTCTGAAGGATGTTTGTGAAGAGGTTGGTAAGGGTGTGCTTTTTGGGTCTGTTATGCACTTGTTTTTGTAGACGATTTTGATAGTCCATAAAGACTAACTGCATGAGGATCCATTTTGATGTAAATTAGTTTATTCATCATGAGAATGGATTGAAGACTCCATTTGGAGCAGTTCCAGAGACCTAGCCAAGGAGGTCTTGGTGAACTCCGATATCATATCGGTGTTTCATGTGCTATTGTTCTTGTTGTTTATGTTTCTACATGTGCATGTTGTTTTACTTCCATTCATGATATATGCTATGTGATTTTTAATGGAGTTAAAGTATAATCATATGCATTATTCACATGCAATAATGTCAGAAAACAATCCTCATCTAGACTTTGATGTGAGATGGTTTCTCACCAAGTCCGAGTCACAGTGGCGCTTGAGAATATGGCCATGGTATAACCTTGATAGTAAAATACCACATTCAATTTGTTGCATAATCACTAACTTTCAATAATTCATTACCTAAGAGGACCGACTCATTTGACCAAAGGCCTAAGAAATGATAAGTGAGGGCATACTTCATGATATTGCATGCTTCAATTGCTAGATCTTTTGGTTTCAATGAGAGCTTTGGAATGCACCCTTCCATCCATGAATAACACCCATTTAATGATTTTAGTGGGAATTCTTCCATTGGTTTCTTCTCTTCTTTCTTGATTCGAAGGAATATCTCATACAATTTGGCTAATTTCTCTAGAGTTATGGATTGACCCAAGGCCACATAATTGTAGTGTTATGTGGGGTTGTCTTCTCAAGGTAGGGGACACTTATAAGGGGAGATTCTCCTTGTCCTTTTTTGGGGGAAATGCAAGGCATAGTACTTAATAGTCTCCTAAAAAATGAGATGCTCCTATGCTCCCTTTTGACCAAATATTGTGGCTTTGAGTGAAAAAAAGTCAAAAGGGAAAAGCAAAAAACAAAATGAATATAAATTTCTTAATGTATGGGTAGACAAGGAATAACCTAATGAAGCACAACTTAGGTTGGTGTTCTAGTGCGTATTATTGAGAATGCAAATGATTATAATTTAGATAACAACATTTGCATGGTTGATCCTTATTTCTTTGTGTGGTAGCCACACGTGGTAGTTGGACGTAGAAGCAAGTAAGGCATTACCTTAATAATGACACTCGTTTGTGATTTGACATGTTTTGAAATTAGTTATATTAAAACACTCTCTCTCTTTCTCTCTCTTTATATATATATAATGAGAAATACAATATAATAATTTAGGAATTGTGATTATAGTGTTATATTATATCAATATATGTATCATTCATGATTTATTAAGTTATATGTAGTGATGTTATTCACACATTGTAGGTACAAGATTTCAAAATTATATGTTTCAATTTTCATATATTTTAGTTTTAATTTTCAAAAATCTATATTTCAATTTTCATATATTTTAAAATCTATGTTTTAATTTTAATTTTAATATTTTCAATAAGGTTTTCAATGTGAAACACGCTAACTAATATGGCGTTACTTTGAATTTGTTAAAAACTTATACATATTCTCTAAATACATTTCCTTTGTTTCTACATTTACATATCCTAAAAACTTGGTAAAACATTATAAACTTTTGTTAAATAAAAAATTATGCTAAAAACACAAAGATTATTACTTCCAAGTTTCATAATGGACAATAACATAAAGCTAACGGAAAAAACTAAAAATTAAATGAAACCCTTCCCATAATTACAAATCTTAGTGCTTTATTTTTTTTTCCAGAAAATAAAGATCCTAGTTTATTAATATAACAACTACCATCTACGTGGCCAACGGCCTTTCTCATACTAAACATCATCACCGCCTTACACTACACTGGAGTGAGAGATTTCATCATGCCATTCATATGCTTACAGAGAATTGAGATTTCATCAAGTCATCTACGTGTGCCCTTGCTCGAAGCCCGTGGCTGCTGCTTCCTATTTGTTTCTCAAAGGAGTTCATCAAGCGGAAGTGGAAAGGCAAATTCCTAAATCCCAACTTCATTTCAGTTCAGCCTGTTTATTATTATTATACTTGCCATGGGACCTGCCGACTTGAAGAAGGGGCCACCTGCTCAAACTGCATACTTTGATGTCTATGGCCCAGAGGTTACTTTAGGTTAGGTTATGGGAGCGCGTCCGGGCGTGTTGAGTAAGGCAGAAGATGTATGAGCGAGCAAGTCAAGTATATACAGTTTGAACTTATACTGGCGAAGGTATCGAGGGCTTCTGCGGAATGATCTCTGAGGGCATCGTGGCAGTGGTTCTCAGAAATGGTGCTTGGTTTTAAATGGCAGCGTGAAGAGCAGGCAGGAGCATGCAGCGTGAAGCGTGAGGAGCAGGGGCTTCATTCAGTTGCAATGTAAGGAGCAGGCAGCGTGAGGAGCAGGCAGAGGCTTCATTCAACGAGGAGCAGAGTGAGGGCAGCGGTGGGGCAGCATGAGGAGTAGGCAGCGGGAAGGCAGCAGGCAGCGTGAAGGCATGGATTCACACTTGGCATCACCCATAACTAATAGCTTAGATCAAGTGAAAATTGCTTCCTCGAGCAAAACAAGGAAGTGGGTTTGAGTTAATGCCAAGCAATTTCGGTGTATTTTAAAAAGGAGAGCTGCCCGTCTAAAGTGGGAGGAGACAAGGATAACACAGTTTCAAAGGAAGACTAACAAATAGACAAACAAGTCTTTATGGCAAAGAGGTCGTAGCAACAGGGGTAAAAGCAACACTCATCCTGCCTTATACAATCCCACATTCACACCTTTCACCTGGTCATCTGATCTATATGTACAAGAGTTACTCAATATCAAGAGGAGAGTGGAGGTTTTGGAAGTCAAAGAGCATGAGAGGGACCTTAAAATTCCTCTGTTAACAGTAGAAAATCAACGTTTAACAGAATGCAACAAGGTTTTAAAAGGTCAAGCAACATTGTTGCAAGAAGCTATTCTGGTAGGCAAGAATGAGTGGCAAGACATGAAGGTAGAGTGGCAAAGAATGAAAGAATCAGCAGGGAAAGAGAGGGGTGTTGAATCATAAAACACCTAATGTTGAAGGGAAAACAGAGGAACAAATAAATAACTGGGGAATGAAAGTAAGAGAAACAGAAAATGGAGGTTCCACCAAAAATTCCAGAATGTGGGCACAAGTTATTGGCAAGCATGCTAATATAGAAAAGGAAAAAGAAGCAAGCAACCAAGGAGACAACAAACAAGGAAACGAAACCAAAGAAAGACAAGTCAGAGCAACAAACATAATAATTAAAGGTGTAAGAGAGTATGGTAAGAACGAATGTACCCCGGAGCTTGCAAGCGACTTTCTAAAAGACAAGTTGAATTTGCAAGGCCAAATTTGCCTAGAAT
Organism: Pseudotsuga menziesii; assembly: GCA_001517045.1. NCBI lineage: Eukaryota > Viridiplantae > Streptophyta > Pinopsida > Pinales > Pinaceae > Pseudotsuga > Pseudotsuga menziesii. The sequence goes on along the minus strand of LPNX010749050.1, from coordinate 1,455,228 downwards.
TGAGGGTGGGTAAACCCAGTGATGAGAGAGCCAGGCCCATAAAAGTCATAATGGCAAGTGCATGTGACAAGCAAACTCTTCTAATTAAGAAGCATCTTTTAAAGGGCTCTCGCTTTTTTCTAGAGGAAGACTTAACTATCATGCAGCAAGAGGAAAGAAAAAAAGAGTTGTCAAAGGTCAGAGCAGCAAGAGATGAGGGAAAAAGAGCATGGTTATACAAAGGGAAAGTTGTTATTGTTGTTTTTGGTCCTCCTTCTAAAGCAAGACAACAAAACAATAATTGAGAAGTGATAACAAATCCCTTAGCAGAAAATATCGCAGCAAGTTCAGGATGGGCAAATAGGGGTGTAGACTCAACTTTGAGTCTTGTATGCCAAAGCAAATAGCAATCAAGGTCTACCCAGGTTCCCTTAAGCTTAGTATGTTGGAACTGCAGAGGATACCCGTGGAGGCATGGACCTGGACTAGGACCTATTGCAGAAGATAGGGACATAATATGTCTCGTGGAAACACGAACATGAAGGGTGCAAGACACCCCTTTTTGAAAAATATATGAAGCTGGCAGCATGGAACAAGGCAACAGAGAATGGAAAAGGTCACGGTAGTATCATGGTCTTAGTAAAGGAAAAGGTATATCGTTGCATTCAACTAGAAAAATAAGACTCAAATAAACAATTTATATGGTTTAAAATATCAAAAAATGGAAATGTCATCAGAATTGTAGCATGCTACTTCGCCCCACAAGTTTCAAAAATTTACAAAAGGAGGGGGCTCGACCATCAAGACCCTTTTGCAGCATTAAAAACCGATATTGCAAAGTATTCTCAAGTAGGTGAAATCCTTGTAGTAGGAGATTTCAACGCCAGGACCGCAAGTGAACAAGCTAACATTCTTTGCCAAAGGGAAGATTGCAATCTTATTTGGCTTACAAAAGAAAGAAACCATCAATGGACAATAATTTCAAAAGACAACAAAAACTGCAATTTCTTTGGAGAACAGTTGCTTACCTTATGTGGAACTTTCAATTTAGTAATCTGCAATGGTTTACCTAGATGGTCAAACTCCGGCAATTTCACTTGTAATACTTACAATGGAGCAAGTGTGGTGGATTACGCAATTTGTTCGCATGGCCTATGCGGGAAAATGGAGGAAGTTATGATTGGAGAACAACTCTGGGATTTAAAATCTGATCACAAACCGATCTATCTAAGTTTTTCTTGGAGTGATAAGCAACAGGCAAGGACAAAAAATCAACACATTCAACAACCTTTTGCAAAGGGCAGAATTCTTTTGACTCAAGAGAACTGTAATGTTTTTAGGAAGGCATTAGAGAGACTTTGTAAGAGGGAGGAAATTCTGTCCCAAGGCCTTAATAACCAACAACTAACTAATTTAATTCAAAGAGCACTCACAAAATGCAAAAGAGCAAAGAATAGGAAACGTGAAACAAATTGCTTTCCTGTTAATGCTTGGTTCGATGAGGAGTGCAAAAAAGCAAGGAGAAGGTGGAGAGAGTCAAACTGGAAAGAAAGAGACTTAAAAAGCTACAAGCAGATTATAAGGAAGAAAAAAATTGATTTCATGGTCTCAAGGAGGGAAGAGCTAATCTTCCTTGGGAAAAACAACCCCAAACTATTTTGGAAGGAATTTCATGCGAGCAAGAAGCAAACTGAAAACAATATTATAGCAGACCAGTGGCTTGAGTATGCAAGGCAACTCTATGAACGGAATCCTAAGGTTGAACCCCCTCCCCCCTTAGTCAACACTGCCACCATTACTGAGCTTTTCACCGTGTAAGAGATTGAGGTGGGATGATTAAGAAGTTGGGTGTTGGAAAAGCCAAAGATTTAGTAGAACTTCAAGCTGAATATCTAAAGTGGGGTTCAAAAACTCTTGCACCTCACATTACAAGAATCTTCAACAGCATCATTCAGCAGGGATTCCCTACAGATTGGACGACTAGCCTCGCAATTCCTCTTTTCAAGAGTGAGGATGTCAATGATCCCTCCAATTATATGACCATAATGATTAACCCCTTGTTTGGAAAGCTATTTAGAAGCATGCTAGAAAATAGAATTAGCAAGTGGGCGGAAGAAAGAGACAAACGTGCTAAAGGACAAGCAGGTTTTAGACCTAAACATTCCACGGTGGACCATGGTATTACTTTAAGGCACATCATTGAAAAAGTGTGGGAGAAAAAAGGGGAAGCCTTTTATTGCTTTGTCGATTTCAAAAAAGCTTTTGACATGCTTCCCAGGGATGAACTATGGCACAGAATGGAGGAACTTGGGGTTCCTATACATCTTAGAGCAGCGGTTCACAGGCTATATGAGGAGGTCAAAGTCAAAATCAGAACATCAGATGGTATCTCCAAAAGTTTCAGAAGCGATATTGGGGTCAAGCAAGGGTGCCCATTATCCCCTACCCTTTTTGGCTTATATATTGACAAACTTGAAGAGTGGTTAAACCTAGAGGGAGGGGATGGCGTCCTCATGGGCGAGTATGTGATAAGGCTTATTTTGTATGCAGATGACCTTATTTTGATTGCTAAGTCTGCTCTTGACTT
>LPNX010749050.1:1439955-1452582 GCA_001517045.1 Pseudotsuga menziesii | reverse complement strand
GCACTTTTGTAGAACAGTTGGGATGCAAGTAAATACTAGCAAGACGAAAGTGGTAGTTTTCTCTAGCAAAAGAAAACATAAACAACATAAGTCCTACTTTGTCAAGCCAAGAGCACTTGATTTCCCTTGAGCACTTTTGTAGAACAGTTGGGATGCAAGTAAATACTAGCAAGACGAAAGTGGTAGTTTTCTCTAGCAAAAGAAAACATAAACAACATAAGTCCTACTTTGAAGACAATACCCTTGAAGTAGTGGAAGATCACAAGTACCTCGAAATCGACTTCAACAAAAGTTTGAGTTGGGAAGGCTGCAGGAAAAAAAGAACTCTAGGAGGTTGGAGAGTGTTTTACGCTTTCCAAAATAGGTGCAGAGAGGCAGAGTTATGGGATTGGAAAACTATGCAAACCCTTTTTGGGCTCTTAGTGATCCCGGTTGTTCTATATGGTTGTGAAGTTTGGGCCAACAGTACTTTTGACTTACAGTGGAAGCAAATAGAAAAGATTCAAAAACACGTGATCACAAGCAAGTTCAAAATTAAGAGTTCAGTGCCATACGAAATCATACTAAGTGAAATGGGGGTGGCTTCTATTGAAGCAATCACTATGGTAAGACTCATTAGATATCTAAAAAGAGTTGAGCAAATGGAAGAAGGTAGATGGCCTAAGGCTGTCTTCAATGGCATATTGTACAAAAGAAAGAAGACTTGGATGCGGCAAAATATTAAATGGCTTAGCAAGTGGGATATGTGCTTGAGTACGTGTCCTACGAATAGTAAAGAAATAAAGGCTTTTGTTATCAATAAGTTTCACAAGCGAACTTGGGATAAAGAGCTAGGGAGAAAGAGAAAGTATTATATTGAAGAGTTTAACCCTACCTACAATCAACATCAAAAGACGTACATAGGGGCCAATATACCTTGGAAAGCTAAAATTCTCATTGCTCAATTAAGAACTAATTCTCATCAACTCTGTTCTGAGACCGGGCGCTGGAAAAGGCCAAAAGAAGCTTGGACAGAAAGAGTGTGTAATTTTTGCACCGCTGGTAAGGTGGAGACAGAAAAACACTTCATTTTAGGGTGTGAAGCCTTTAAGGACAATAGGGACAGGTACGCAAATGTCTTGGTGGATAAATCTTGGAAGATTTATTTAACGAGGGGACTGTGGAAAAATTGAGGGCGCTCATCATCAAGTTGAACAGATAAATGATTTAATTGCAGAAAATAGGGTGCGAGTTGGTGTGTCCCATAGGCTATTCTTAGCCTCGCGGACGTTAAAATATTTCCTTCCTTCCTATTAACCTCATTGCTTCGCTGTAGCTGTAGATACAAGAATTTTTTAACATATTACTTCTGCTATGCATAATGTGTAGCCAAAATAAAATCCATATAATTAATAAAAATATTTGTGCCCATAATTTTTTATTTATTTTAACATTATAGGTCTTTAGGATATTATTGGATATTCTTGTTGGGGTTTAGGTTTAGTAAAAGACCAGGCATGGATGCTTCTGTTTGAAATACAAAACAAAAGAATTTTTACCTCAACAATGCTTAATATGACCCGGAATATAATGAAACATGAAAGCTGCAAATATCTGCTATAAAATTAAAGAAAAATAATAACTTTGTTTCTGCTTTTAAGAAAGTTGGTTCACAATCCTCCGTTTCTTTAAAAATAAAAACAAATGTAACTTCAATCACGTACATACAAATAAAATCAGAGATTCAAAGGAGATCAAGTATCCAAATGGAGCGCGCTATGGACACAAATATTTCATGAGCACCTCTGTAAAATATGTAACAAGGCAAAGCACGATTTAACGGTCAGGAATGGGAGACCGAGGTTCATCATTTGTACACACAGCTGCGGGACAGTCTCTTCTTTTCCTTGCGTGAGGCAGCGGTGCCGGTCCCAACAGAGAGAGCAAGACGGGTAAGAACACAAATCCATTTAGAAATCCTAGTACTCCCATGAGCGTGAACATAGCAAAGTAATACAGCCTGAATGCATGATATCTGTAACGCCAATACAAATGAAAACCAGTCATATGTTATGTAAAATTGTCAAATTTTCATATGTTATGTCAAATTGTTTGATTTAGATAAATGCGTTTAGTACATTGCTCTCAAACTTAATTTCATTGACATCATATTTTTCACCGATTTTCAGAATGGAAATTTGTAGATCATATGATTTTTCAGAAATTATAGAATATAATAAAACAGAAGAAAATAATAGCTTACTTGAGGAAAATGAGAGGGAATGTAGCAGCAATTTGAGTTCCTAGGCCGTGCAGTAATGGCTCAAGCGTCAATTGTAGGGCTTTTCCCACTCGTTCATTCTTGGTTCCATCTACTGCCAGGAAGCAACGTGCCAAATAGGTGAATTCTGATGACATGCCGATCTGTTGAAAACATTGTGATTGCGCTTAATTAGAGCTATTCATCACACAACTCTTAGTTTCGTTCCGGACGCTTGTAGAATGCACCAAAGTGTGACAAAACCCTGATTGCTAACACCATCTGAAACAGAATGATGACTGCTCTACTCGAGCCAAGCGGTCTCCTAGCCATAATTTGATCACTAAATACTTTGAAGGGGATATGATAGAAATGTAACATTAAGGGGCTTACCACAATCCCGAGGTTGACAAGCGACAGAGCTGCCATCCAGAAAGCACTTCACATTAATTCTTTGTAAGACGGTAGCATGAAATATTTCTTTACATTTTAAGGTAAAATTTTCTCTAATATGAATGAAAAACTAATTTCGGTAAGCTTGTGTTAACCTTTCTTGTTTCACTATTCAACCTTTTGACATTGACAAGAGATCATCACATATTGACTAAACTTATCCTGCAATAAATTGCTCGACAGCAGTCTACCGTGCTAGGGGAAAATAGAAGTATTGATAAGATAATATATGACCTAACAATTAAAATTCAGGATTTTGAATCACCAACCTTAATTACGGCAACATTTTAATGGATTTCTTGTCTTCTGCATAAATTTAAACAATATTGCTCCAAACACATTGAAAATTCAAAAAATAAAATGAAATGAAAATAAATTATTTTTTTATTCTGAAGTAACAAGAAATTAGGTATCGAGCATACAGTTTAATTTGGCACCGATGACATGTAAGAAACCAAACACTTCTACATCCACCATGAGAAGCACTGCTGCTATCATTAATGCTATGGTAAAGCTGCATTGAAATAAGAGAACTGCTACAAACACTCCAACTGCAGGGAAGAACAAGACGTTGTATTAGGTTGCCAAAGAATATTGAATAAAGATATAGCTACAAACTCGTATTAAACTCAGGGACATTTTTGATAGTATCTCAGGTGACACAGCGTAACAGTTAACTGGCATTGTGGAGCAAGAAAATAGCCGATATAAAAATCAAATGTATTTTTAAATAAAAATGTCTGATGATATGAAAATTACAATAGATCTTTGGCTTATATAAGCCTTATCGAGCATGCTAAGTGACTGTTCGTAAAGTCACCACTTTTCTTAGTAATTTGTTATGTATTTTTCCTTTTTAATCATTTTTGTTTTTCTTCTTCTTTTCTTATTATTTAATGTATATAACATTGCCCTCTTCTTTTAAGATGCTTTGTCCTCAAAGCAGGGCAATGATGGATATTGCTGAAGGAACTTCTTGGTTTTCCATAAAGCATCTTTTTTCTGGACAATTCTTCCACTTAATAAGGTATTCTTTGATTATTCGAGAATGTAGTTTTCTTTCTCTGATATTGATGATAGCTTCTGGTTCTAAAACAAGTTTCCCTTCTTCATCCAACGTAGGAAGTGTCGACTGAGCAGATTGATGTTGACCCAATAATTTTTTGAGATTTGAAACATGAAAAACGTTGTGAATTTGACTCTTATTTGGCAACTTCAATTCATATGCTATGGGGCTAATCTTTCAGATAATTTGATAAGGTCTATAAAACTTGGGAGCTAGTTTATTCTTCCCTTGTTGCTTAAGTGACAATTGCTTATATGGCTGAAGTAATACCCAATCTACTACTTTAAACTCTCGTTTCGTTCTATGTTGATCTACTTGCTGCTTCATACGATTTTGTGCCATAATTAATTTATCCTTGAGTACTTGCATTACTCTCTGATTTTCTTTGAGGTGACTTTTTATTGCAGGTACTTTTGCATCACCTTGAACGATTTTTTTCCATCTGGGAGGTGCATAACCATACAATGCTTGAAAATGTGTCATCTTGGTCTGACGTATGATAGGTGGAGTTATACCACCATTTTGCAAGATGTAACCGCTGTAACCATTTGTTTTGCTTGTCAGTGATGAAACTACGAAGATAGGCTTCCAAACATTTGTTAACAACTTCTGTTTGTCCATCTGTTTTGGGATGATAGGATGAGCTTATGTTAAAAGTGATCCCAATTTTTTTGTAGAATTCCTTCCAAAAGTCACTTGTGAATTCGGCATCTCCGTCACTAACGATGATTTTTGGAAATCCATGTAATTTGTAAATATTTTTACAGAATACGTCAGCAATTTGTTTAGCGGAGTCAGTTTCTTAATACCCATAAAATGTGCATATTTCGTTAATCGATCCACTACCACGAAGATTTTGTTCTTGCCTTCGGATAAGGGTAACCGTTCAATAAAATCCATGGAGATTTCCTCCCACTTCTGGTTTGGAATGTGAAGTGGGTGGAGTAGCCCTGGAGTCACGACATTTTCACTTTTGTTTCTTTGACAGGTGTCACACTCGGTTACGTACTTTTGAATGTCATTATACATCCCCTTCTAGTAGAAGGATTGCTTGGCATTGTAGTAAGTTTTGAAAAAACCTACATGTCCTGCGGCTAGGGAAATCATGAGATTCTATCAACACCTTGGTCTTAAACCTAGATGTTGGGCTGAAGTAGATTCTTCCTTTATACCAAAGGATGTCATTCCTCCATTAGAGTTTTGGACCTTGATTAAGATCATTGATTAAGTCACACGTATCTAGGTCCTTGGCATATTCACCTCGGATTTCATCCAACCAGTTTGGAACTGCAACTGAGATTGCATAAGCCTTGATTTCTTCATCTTTTCGGGAAAGAGCATCAACAACTACATTGTCCTTTGCTCTCTTATGTAGTATCTCCATGCCCCTTCCTCTTGATATTATATGGCCTAGACAGTCCAGTTCTTCTTTTCCAAAAGTGCATTTTGACTTTTTTGCAAAAAAATTGATGTTCTTCCAAGATGGTAAGTACTTGATCTAAGTGTCAGATATGCTCTCTCCAAGTTTTGCTATATATGAGGATATCATAAAAAAATACTAATACGAACTTTCGCAAATATGGGTGGATAATTCGTTCATTGTGGCTTGAAAAGTGGTTGGAGCGTTAGTTAATCCGAAGGGCATTACTTTGAACTCATAATGGCCTTCATGAGTACAAAAAGCAGTTTTTGCTACGTCTTCTAATCCAACCCTGATTTGGTAATACCCTGATCTCAAATGTAATTTTGAGAAGTACTTAGCTCCATGAAGTTCATCCATCATCTCATCAATGAATGAGATAGGGAATTTATTCTTGATTGTTGTCTTGTTGATACCTTTGTAATCTATGCACAACCTGAAAGATCCATCCTTCTTTCGAACTAGCACTACTGGAGTTGCGTAAGGACTTCTGCTCTTTGAAATGACTCCAGATTTTAACAAATCTTGGGTTAAGCTTTCGATCTTTGTTTTATGGTGATGTGGATATCTGTACGGTTTGATATTGACAGGTTTTGCCCCTGGCTCTATCTCAATTATGTGCTCAATCTTCCTGTTTGGTCGGAGCTCCATTGGAAGATCTTGGAACACCTTGTGGTGTTTTTGGATTAGCTCTTGTATCTTTGGTGGTTTGTAGTCATCTCCTTCACATGTTAGCAACTCCATCTCTTGACATTGAATTATGTAAGCAGGTGCTCCTTTTTGAATTAGCCTTTCCATATGATGTGATGTAACCAGTTGAGTTTAGAGTGGTTGGAAACCATACAATTTGTACTTTTTTCCTAGCCATTTGAACTTGATGAAGTGCTCTTGATGGTTAGCAAAGTAAGTACCCAATGTTTGCAACCATTGGATTCCCAATACAACGTCTACTCCTCCAAGAGGTACTGCAAACAAGTTGGATTCTAGGCTATACTCTTGCATTTGTAATTTAACCTTGTGACACTTTCCCACATTTTCAATCTTCTTGCCATCTGCTACCATAACCTTCATGTTAGGCAATGGGAAAACGAATAAGTTGAATATCTTAACAAGATTAACATTAATAAGGTTATGGGTACTGCTAGTATCTATGAGAATCAAGACATTGTTGTTTTTGATATATCCCTTCAACTTCAGTGTTTGTGGTTGGGATATCCCTATAATGGTGGCTAATGATATCTTAGGCGTATCATCTTCTAGTTCTGAGTGGCAGTCATGCTGATTTCCCATATCATCCTTGTTTGATTCTTCACTTTCCGAGTCTTTTTCTTTTTCTTTGGCTTCGCATGCATACAACTTTTGGGGGTTACTCTTTTGCCAACATCTATGCTTAGGATCCCATTTTTTTCCATAATACTTGCACTTTCCTTCCTTCATCCTCTGGGCTTCTAAACTGGGTTTTGCTCATTCCCTTAGATGTGGCGACGTATATCTTGAATTTCCCATATTCACTGATTAGGGAGGCCTCCTCTTGGAGTAGTTTTTGTCGAAACTAATATGAGCGGATCTTTTGAACTTTAACTTGATGATCTTGGCCTTACGTCTTGCCTTCTCCATGGTAGAAATATTATGTAATTCTAATTCATCAAGAATGTGCGGTTTTAGTCCATGTATGTATGTTTGCATTGTGTAGGCATTGGTCATCGATTAGTTCTGGAACTCGAGCTGGCAAAGGTTCCCATTCACATACTCATCTACACTACCTTTTTGCTGCAATCTGGTGGTCTTGGCAAAGAAGTCTTTTCTGGTTACGCCTTTAAACGTTTTAAGAAGATTGTTCTTAAAGTTATTCCAACTAAAGGAACAAACCCTGGTTGTAGTCTTCCACCACATGTACTTGTATGCATTCCCATTCAATTGCATGGAGGTGTATTTAATCTTCTCACTATCGTAGTGTATGTTATAGATATCAAAGTATTCTTCTGCTTTATTGATCCACGCGATGCATTGTTTTTTGTCACCATCAAATTTGGGTAATTCTAGTTTTACCCTTATCTGGTATCTATGTGTTGGGGGTGTTGACCACCAAAACCAACTAGGTGGAAAACGATGTACCATGCACATGTTGGACGTGCCTTGAAGATAAGAATGAAGTATTTGATGATTATATCAAGCGAGGCAACTCTTCTTCTCTTCTTCTCTCTATGAAATTTCCGCACCCCTGTGCGGGATTTTGTAAGGATATGTCAGCATGAAGGTCTAGTTTTTTGTAACTTAATCGCCTAAGACTTAGTCATTAGGGAAGTCCTTTCATCGAGTGTTTTTTCACTTCGATGATTAAAATTTCTTTTTAGAGATTTTAATTATTTGAATTTTTCACTCAAAATTACCTCAAAAGTGGTGAAAGGTGTTCTAGATATCGAGTCCATGGGGTGATTGGGGCCTAGGAATGTTCTATATTACCATGCTAGACATTATCCAGAGTCTTGCGGAATTTCATTAAGTTTTGCATAGCTTTTTTAAATTTTTGGTCATTAAAAATTGTCACTCGGGACACTTTGTTGTAATGTAAAAAAGGGTTACTTGGTCCATTTTAATGTTGTATAGGGGTATGGGTACTCAAGAAAAATGGCATGAGACCCTCTACACCCTTGGGCCAAGTTTGAAGTCATTCAGACAAATATTACTATGGTTTTGGTCACTTTTACCAAAGTCAGCCAAGGAAATCAGGAAAATTGGCAATTAATTAGAGAGCCAAATTTTGGAAAAGTGACTATAGTCACTTGGGGTGGCCAAGTAAAGGTTCTAATGTTTATATTAGGTTCCTAAGATAAATTTAAGACCCAAAGGGGGGCCCCCAAGCAAGCATGTAACAAGTTTTGAGTTGCCGACTCTAGGGGGGTGCCCCCTTCTCTCTTTGATTGGTTGGGTGAACTAAAGTTAATGGAAGGGGGCCCACTATGGTGGTTTCCTCTCCATTTGACATAGCAATAAGGTTAAAAGCATTAAAAGAGGGGGTTTCTCTCACCATATTTGAGATCTCAAACCTTGTTTTTGCCTTCCTTGAGCAAATTCACCCCCCTCTTTTGGGCCCCCATCTCTCCCTTGTGACACTTGTCTAGCAAACAAAGAGCCTCTCTCTTTCATTTTTCCTATTTAAGGAGGCTTCCCCTTCTCATTTGGGTTAGAATCTCTCATGCTCTCACTCTTTTGCTTGCATTTTTCTCTCATTCTTTGAGATTATTGTAATTTTCGGCCATTGAGCTTTTTTAAATAAGAAGCTTTGGAGGATATCTTGTGTTGTTGGGTGGTGACTTGCTCCCGTTTTATGATTTATCAAGTTCTTTCAAGTACAAGTGAGGCCAAAGAGGCAAACTGTTTTGCCTTGGTAAGATCTTCTTAGTTTATGTAGATCTTATGAGTTTTTCTCTCTTGCATTCAAGAACTTCAAGCATTTCTTGGTTGAATAGTTTGATTTCTTTAATCATTGTGAGAATCTGACCTCTCTTTGTGTTTATTTAGCTTATCTTTCAAGTTGCAGGTTATCCGGATTGAAGTGTGGGATTCTTTGGTTAGATGCCCCACTTCTTCAACCATTTGAAGAGCAAATAGCACACTAACTCTTTAAAAAATTTCTGCATTTTAGCCTTAGTTGGTTGGGTTCTTCAAGTCCGATTTTTACTCATATTCACTCAAATTTTCTCAACATTATTCTCTTGGCAACTTTGTATAAATTTTGTATATATATTGTACTAACATACTAACTTCCCCAAAGTGATTTTGGGCACATTTTATCATTTTCTGTTTGCTGGTTTTTAGCAGGTTATTGACACAACAGGGCAAAACTTTGTCAAATTTCAACCACATAAGGGTTTTAAGGCCACCCCAAAGGAAGAGCTTCAAGGCTATCTCAAGAAAGGAAAAAAAAACACGTTTTTTCTCCCTCCTTTTACCTTTTTCTTACGCTGAAATTTCAGCCTTTGTAACAAGTCCAAGAGAGTCTCTTGGGCTTGATTTCTTGCTTTGCATTTTTAGTTAAATCAAGTCTCATTTATTTGTCATCTATTGCTAGCAATAGAAGTTGGGCTTGCCCACCTTTGCATAAGCAATTGTTGATTGGCGTGGTTTATATTAGTTAGAGTTTCATTTTGTTTTTATCATCTTCTTTATTTTTGCCCACACCTTGCAAGTGGTTTGGCTATGCCATCCTTGCAAAATCGTGTCGGTTAGTGTTTTTTTTGTTTTGTTATTTTCATTTGCCCACACCTTGCAAGTGATTCGGCTTTGCCATCCTTGTGAAATCGTGCTGGCTTGTATCTTTCTTACTTTCATTTTTATTTTTTCACACCTTGCAAGTGATTCGGCTTTGCCATCCTTGCAATATCGTGCCGGCTTGCATTGTTAATAATTGTTAAATTCTTCATTTTGTTTAAAATAAACCAAGCCCCTTTTTTTGCCCCGTATCCTCTCCCCCCGTTGGTTCGACCGATCTAGGGTGACGAGAAAGGACAAATATTTGTGTTGGCTAGTTTAATAGGCAACTAGATAAGTATCTTCATTAGAAAGGAGAAAAAGAGGCTTGACCTGTGGAGCTAGTGGGGTAGAGGCTGTAGGGGGCTTCTTGGCACTTTGTGTTTTCCAGTTGAGCACCCAACAAGTTTCGAGTTTGGCCCGTGGAGCTAGGTGGGAACCTTGTGTTCCCATGTTGAGCACCCAACATTCTCTCTCTAATCGAAGGAGATAGTCTCTTGGGGTAGACATCTAGAATAGTTCATTTTTTTGTAACAAACACCTTAATTCCCTAAGTCAAAGAGAGACATAAAATTTACTAAAACTTACAGGACCACTTGCATAACATTGTTACAATCATTTACATTTCTCTACTTTGCAATCACTTTATTTTAACTTACTCATTTATTGGAAGTCATCATGTTCTTAAATATTTGTTGAAGTAAATGAGTTGATGCTTTAAGAAATTTATTTGAAGTTGATTATTGTGACTCCATAGCCCGAGTAGAGACGACACTGGTCATTTTGATTATTTGATTGTTTCTCTCTTTCATACATTACTGGTTGATTGTTAAAAGGTTTGCTTGACATTGAAATATTTGCATCACTGCATATTGATTGTCATTTTTGTAATTTACAACTCCCAGAAAACATTCTTAAAAAAAGGAACTTAGTAAGTAGGGACTACCTCCCTTGGCCTTTAGGAGTTGTGGTCTAAACAGAGGAGTTAGAACCGAGATGATAGTGGGTTCTCAACTCATAAGTTGCCCTGAGGAACACACAGAGCGGTTGGGAGACTTACCCGTGTCCAAGTGTGTTTTAGGAAGCAACAGGTGGAATTGATATTGATGGAATGTTAAAAGAAAGGACTTCATGGGGTGGCATTGTGTCGTGTTGTCCTGGCGTTTTAGGCGTACTTGGATGACGTGTATTGAAGGGGTCTAGTGGTGGGTTATGGTTAAGTGGAGGAGCCGAAGTATGTAGTTGTAATCTGGCCAAGATATTGTCGAGATACTCTTGAGTTTTCTTTTGATCTGCCTTCAATGCACTGATGCCTTGCTCTATTCCTGACTTGAGCCCGGTGACGGTTGTCGTTAATGCATTATTATTTTTGTTGATTTTCGCCTTAAGCTCTGCATACTTTTTGTTGACTTTTTTGTCCAATTGGTCCAATCTAGCATTGACATCCCCCATTTTGGTGACTATTGAAATTTTCTCCACGCTAAACCTTGATTTATTCTTGTCGGCTATTCGTGCGCAGCCAGCCACAATTTTTTCTTTCAACTATTTAATAATTATTATTATTATTATTATTAAAATGATAATAATAATATTATTATAAAATTTTAATAGTTGGGCTTAGAAAAATTCATATTTAAAATAATAATAATTATTAATAAGAATATATTATTATTTTTAATATTATATGTTTTTATGTGATGGTGGAGATAGGATTTTTTTTAAAACCCTAGAGTTGCGATAATGGAGAGTCAACGTTTGTATGGAGAGGAGGGTGTGTAAGATGGGGAGGCAAAAGAAGGAACAATGGCGAGGGTGAGTAACACAGGCCTGGTGTAAGAGCAGTGGCTGGGTGAGTAACGTGGCCTGTAGCAAGAATAGTGGCGGGAGAAAGGAGTAGCGGCATAAGGATGAGTAGCGACAGGGAGTGTGATGGGAAGGAGTGCGAGGGAGGATGAACAATGGTGGGAGGCAAGGATGTAAGGGCAGAGTGGGTTGGAGTGGAAATGGAGGAAAAGGAAAGCATGCGGGAAGTTAGGAAGGGAGGGAGATGTTGGATGGGCGCGGGGATTGGGAGAGGAGGATGCAGGGATGTGGAATGGGCGTGGGTTGTAGATGAGGGATGTGTCGATGGGCAACGAATGGAGTGTGGAGGCGAATGGTTGGAGTGGCGTGGAGTGAAGGTCCACGAGGATATGAGTGGGGGGACGGGGAGGGACAAAGTTGTGCGGAGGAGCAAAGCGCAATGCATAGGAGGGAGAGCGTGGGAGAAGGGAGGGTGGACGAGAATATGGGGAGGATGGTTACAAATGGAAATGAAAATAGATGGTTGGTGAGAGAACAACATATGGATGGGAGTAGACTAGAGGATAGAGTGATGTGAGCGAGGGACATTTGGCTCTGATACCAGTGGAGCAAGAAGATACCCGATATAAAAAAACAAACGTATTTTTAAATAAAAATGTTTGATGATATGAAAATTACCAAAGTTACATATATCGTGTCGGCGAATATATCGCCGGGGGTCCGGAATGAAACTTATCGGCAGCAACGGCGAAAATATCGGCAAATGTCGTTTCGCATTAAAAAATACAAAAATAAACATTTTTTTTCAATTTTTTTAAACATCTAAAGCAACAACAACATCAAATAAACACATTTCCACATAAATATTAAAATACAACTCATATATAAGATGCATAATATGTCAAATGGTGGATCATGATCATATATCGACTATAAACTGAAAATACTGAAGTATGTTCTTGATGGAATGATAGAACATCACATCAAATGATCAAAATAAATGTCTCTCAAGAGATGAATCATCATGAGTCATGACTCATGAGGCATGTAGAATCGGTGTATAGAGTCTAGACATAGGACACCAACATAGTATGATAGTATAGTACAATGATAAAAATAGGAATCAAGTCATCGACTCCCTGAGGATGATCCTCTAATCAATCTACCCCTTTTACGGGTCAAGGGCACTAGCTGTGGCACCACTCTTCCTCTAGAAGCAGTAGGTGCCGGTGGTCGTGGAGGTGGTCCAGATGAGCCTGGGGTGGAACTAGAACCTCCAACTGCTCGAGTAGATGCTGTGGATGAGGGGGAGGCGAATGTGAGCTGTCTCACTCTCCTCCCAGTCCCAACTGTATGACTCTGTGGAGGTGGTGGGCCACCTGGAGTTGGTCGGCG
>LPNX010749050.1:1417259-1431371 GCA_001517045.1 Pseudotsuga menziesii | reverse complement strand
TAAATTTATCGACCCTAAACTTTCCTTCTTCCGCCATTGCTCCCACTCGAACCAGGAACCCTTCTTTCCTGCAAGTTTACAAACCAAATAGACCTTTTGGCTTTGATACTAATTGTTAGAAAAACAGGACCGCAGAGCAATAACAGATATACAGTTAAATCAATAAACAAGATGCAAAAACACATTAAACATTACAGAGAGACACAGATATAACGTGGTTCACCCAAACGATGGGCTACGGCCACAAACAAATTTGCCAGTCCTTTTATTTCAGTCCAAAAAGATGAAGGGATACACCCTGTAGCAAAACCGTTGCTCTTCCTCTTCACGCTCTCACAGTCTCTCTTCCAGTACAATATAGTACCCACATCCAGTACCATACAGTACTCACATCCAGTACAATATAGTACTCAGTACCAGTACAATACAGTACACAGTACAATACACAATGGAGCCTCCTCAAGCTTTATAAAGGCTTAATCACATGCAATACCATGGGACAATACCATGGGCTACAACAAACCATGTGCCCAAACCATGTGCTAGAGCTAACCACCTTTGACTCAATCCTGAGTCAAGGTTAACACATGCAATACCATGGGACAATACCATGGGCTACAACAAACCATGTGCCCAAACCATGTGCTAGACCTAACCACCTTTGACTCGATCTCAAGTCAAGGTTAACCCTAACATGAACTATAGATCTTCCCTTTTTCAAACCTTGATTGGAAGGTTGTTTTATGGCTGACTTGGACTGAGATAAATTTAGAATTTCAACTGCTCTAGCTCTTCAACTTCGGCTTGTGTTGTCCTGATGTGTCCTCTTTCTGCTGCCGCAGGTATGACCTAATTTGGATGCTCTAGTAAAACTATATTGCAATTCTCCCAACACTTCTTATTTCTTGCCTTTCCAAAAGAGAAAACTTGTACTGTATGCCATGTGTCCAATATTTTGTTTCTATAGATGAAAACTATACCACATATACCTTGTACTGCCTTCTTTCGGATGCAATTGGTCTCACTCAATTTGGATCTCAGATGCCTCATATATGACCTTTTCCCCTAGAACACTTGTTTCAAACCCTAATTGGAAGACTGTTTCAGGGCCGACTTGTAATTGAGATAAAATTTGATCCTTTGGGTATGAAACTTTGGCCTGTGGTACCTTGATGTGTCCTATTTCCAATTTCACAAGTCCTACCTAATTTAAATGTTCCAAAAAAAGTTATTTCAAATGGCCCAAAACTTCTTATTTTTGGCCTATTCAGAAGAGTGAACTTGTACTGTATTCCACATGTCCAATATTTTGTTTCTGCAATTGAAACTTCTACCACAAATACCCTTGTTCATCTTCTTTCTGATGCAACTGGTCTCACTGAATTTGGATCTCAGATGCCTTAGATATGACCTTTCTCCCTAGAACACCTTTTTTCCTAGATATGACTAGGTTTTGGACTAGTTAAAAACCCTATATTTCTCCGCAATTATCTCCAAAACTGTAATGGATCAGGATCTGAATTTTAGACTGGAGATATTTCGACCTGTTTTGGAAGTGGGTTTTTAACCTTGATCTCTAAATCCTTGTAGAAAAAAAATTGTAGCGAAATTTACAAGATGACTCGTTTTGCAGAAGCTAGTCCTGAGGAAAGAGCTCTGATACCAAATGTTATGCAACTAAGTCCCAGAAATGGCATAAAAAGAGCAAAAACAGACAATAAGAGAGTAATCCATGCCTTAACAGTGAAGAATAGAGATGAATATCAATCCTCTTCGAGGGAGGAAACTCCTTACACAATGTACTAAGTACACAAGACAAGATAAGATACAATGATTGCTTAAATGAAAATATCTCCTTCCTATATATATGAGACAAAGGTGTACAATAACAACTAATAGACCCAAGCCTACATCAATAATATGTAATACATCACCATATAGGGCCTAAAGTGCCAAACTGTAGGGGGAACCGTGCCCAACATTTAGTGCTTAACACTATAAGCCTTATCGAGTGTGCTAAGTGACTGCTCGTAAAGTCACAACTTTTCTTAGTAATTGGTTGTATATTTTTTACATTTTAATCGTTATCGTTTTTTTCTTTCTTATTATTTAATGCATATAACACATTGCTCCATTAGAAGATAAATTGAAGAACAGATAAAATTGACATAAATAGGTCCTGCATAGCCTAGTGTGATATTTAGTTAGATTTGCATACCTAAGGCAAAACCGACAACGGTCAGCAGGTCCTTTGTGCTATGAAGATATTGCTCAAAGAACAGATATGGATAACCATATGCATACGCAAGCTTGGTTCCATTGAAATATCTTTTGTTGGCATTGTCCAGAACTTTTCTTGTCTGCTTGATCATTTCCAAATTTGGCTTTGTCTTGGCTCCCAAGTTATTTGCAAATAACTGCATATGAAGGTTTAGCAAGGAAGAAATTATGATCCTAACAGATAACAGAGAAATCTATCTGTGACTCCATGTACATAGAACTTCACTGGCATTCTGCAAATAACTATTTGTTCTGGGGATGAGACATAGTTTTCATAAATAAAGATGCTTTTGATTGTAAATTTGCAATTACAGAATAATATATAGTATTCAGTTTCCCAAAACATTACACAGATTTTTAAATTTTATGGAAAACAAAATGCCTTGATATATAAGATTCTATTGAATGTCTAAACAATTTAGAAAATTTCCATCTTGTTTCTATAAACTATTAAATATTTTGATTGTGCAACTTGCTTATAGAAGTATCCACACCAAAGTTTTTGTGGCATCAATTCTGTAGTTGGAATTATTTCCCTTTGTCATGCAATTGAGGGCTTCATTTGTGCTTCTATCATAACAGGATAAGTCCTGCATTGATAATGGTCCTGCAAGAAATAAAACCCACATGCTTTTGTATTAGTGATATTGCACATCTGGACTACAATGCAAGGTTTTTTCTCTCTTCAAATAGTGCTAATTGCTTTACTTGATTTTGCTCTACTACCTTTTTTGTGTGCCTGAAGCGAAAGGAAAAAACGAGATGAAGTATTTAAATGAACTGTTCAATTCGATATCATAGCATGGTTACGTGAATTATAAAGCAGTAAATAATAAGGATTGGCTGAGACCAAGAATCCACTGAATCTTCTTGCAGCTGACAAAATTTCGAACACTATTCATCATTGCAGTTGGCATTCCATGGGCTAGCATTAAAGTGGTTTCAGAAAATTTTGGTAACTAAAACAATGTTGGTCATTTATTGATGAGAAATAGCACCTGCAATGTCTCTCTGTTTTGCTAGAGAAACTATGTTAGTGTTATGGTGGTGAAGTTTGACTTTGTTCCTTTAATGGTCATTTAAGACTCACCCTTGGTGGGCAATTATAGCCCACATTGTTGGTTAATCTTGATTCTTGACTTCATGGTCATTTAGTAGTCATTAATGTCATCTATTACACAACATTTGCAGGCCCTGAATCAGATCCAAAGGTTTTTAGGGTTATGGTTAGGTAATCGCCCTAGCAACAACTATAGTCTATAAAATGTGGTTCTCACCACAATTGTTATCACTAAAGTATATATGATATTCATTGCTTATTAGTGTAACAAGGTTACCCACCAAACACTTGTGTCAATCTTTGATGTAACGCTTCTAATTATTCTGGGTCATTGGCTCCTATATTCAACATGGTAGTAGAGCCTTGGTGAGGTTCTATGGCACTTTTGTTCAGATCTAATTGAAATTCCAGTGAAGGTTCTTTGGTCTTGTGTTGGCCGAATGGAGTGAAGATGGTGACACTATGGCTTGAATAATAAGAATAGCGCTTTATTGAAGTCATGTACTCTATTTATTTATTTATTGCATTTTATTTTCCATAATGAATATTTTATTTCCTTTTATGTGCTTTTGTTATTGTGCATTTGCTAGCTTATACTACTCTACATGGTGGTGTGTACATGGGGGAAACAATGATTTGTCTTGTGAGAAGAATATCTTAGTACTTGTGCTCTAATTGAGTTAGCAACTTAGCACCAGTGCCATTTGAAAGAAAATTTCGATATCTTTTTAGAAAAGGGATCAGAATAAAAGTTTTGAGGGCCTGTTATATTGTATGGATTTGAGATCTCGGGGTATAGCTTACTTTTGCAGGACTACACCAAGGTTGACATAGTCCAATCACTTATGTTGCAATGCATAGTTCGTTGCAAATGGAGGATCCTCATGGCATCATTCAGGCAAGGTTTGGTGCTCAGTCCTTGTGCTTTGAGACTATTTTTAGATTAGTCTTATTCCTACACAAGTCAAACTCTGGGAGACCTTGCCTCAAAGTGGGGGAGGTATCCCTTCTTGGTTCTTTGCTCATCGAAGGAGATTGCTTCCATGAGCCCCCCACTAGGGGAATGCAGTCTTGGTGGAGGCGGTTATGTGTCTAGAGGCTCCCTTGTCTACATACCAACTGTTACCCCTCATATAGCATAAGGATCATACATGTTAAAGACCTTGCCCTAGTAGGGCTGCATTTGGAGAACTTTGGCTTTGGAGCCAAGGTGTTGACGTTTTGATGCATATTTACTTATGGATTATTACCTTGTTGGCATCATCATCTCTCATTTCGTGGCTTGCATCTAGTACATGTGGTGTTTGAGGGTCTTGCATAGCATTGCTCACACTTTATGGAGAAGGGATACCTATCAACTAAGGGTTTACCTAAATATTATGTGTTAATTATTTTTTCTTGATGTGATGAATTAGTTGGTTGGTATGTTTGCACAGGTTCCTAGGGTTTCACTTGGATTATTGCTTCTTTGTTGTGTGAACCTTGAGGTAATGTGCTCACCTTCTTGTGCAAATTCCTAGAGTGCATGAGGACTATGGCTTAGATGGTGGAGGTTTGAATGTTCACACTATTGGCCCCTTTTCTTGGTTATCTTGGCATCTTTAGGGGTGCCCCACTTGTGCATGCTCTCTTAGGCATTTCCCTTGTGACAATTGTTGACCATTTTATGGGTCTAAGGTGTTTTATGAAGATGTGTCCACTTGAGCATATTATTCTATAGTGCACCCCCTTCTCTCATGGTCTTTCTTGGGTCAACTCACATGCATCGGCATGGACACACTTCCCTAGAGCGCCCTAACCACCTTTGCTATTTTGGGAGCTGCCCTTCTTCATGGCAATTTTGGCAGATTTATTGATGAAGACATACTTCATCCTCATGCTTGGAAGACATTTTATTGTTGGGCAGCTGATGCAGGAGCATCTTGCTCTCCATCCAAATTCAAGTTTAAAGTTTGATTAGGCCTAGAAAGGGTCTTCAATTCCGAATTGATGGTCTTAGAACCATCACATTGTAATTAAAATTATGTAAAATATGTGATTCTAGACGAATAATGAGTCAATTAGGTGAGTCACTAGATGAGTGATGAGTCATTGAGGAGTCATGTAACATAACCCTCATCTAATGGCAGCGAGTCATAGGATAGGTTTGATATTTTGAGTTAATTAAGCATGTTGTTGAGTGTATTGAGGATCTGAACCTGAATGGTTTATAGATACTGTCATGTATAAATATGTAAGCCTACAAGGCATAAAAGGTAGACAGGGGATAGAGATAGAAAAATAGGGAGGTCAGTAAGACCTGTAGAAGACAGAGGAAAGGCCAATTAAAGTTGTATCAAGCCTAAGGAAATCAGAACACAAGTTCTGAGATTAGTTTATATTTATAGTTGTTGCGTGTGAATGAAAATGCCTATTTCGGCTAAATATCTCTGTGTAAGTTCATCTCTATTTGAATGTGTGATTTCATGAAATGAATGTTTGATTTATTCCCTGTTAATAGCTGATAAGCCCGTATGTGAAAGATGGCTTCTGAGAGAAAGGAAATAGAGATCGATTGATTGAGCCTCCGATCAATCGAAGGGGAGAGTTAGATGAATAATCCACTTTGGATTTCATGAATGACTAATGCGTGTGCAGAGTTGTTGCAGATTCGGGTTCTGCAGAGATCGATCACTGTAAGGATCGATGAGAATTGAGATCTAAACCTGTGTAGGTTTGGACATATGAGATCAAGCGTAAGAAGATTCGACAGCTGGGAGAAGTTCCGCAGGAGAGTAGTGGAAGGAAGAACATTCTGCAAATGAAGTCAAATCGACGACGGAGATTGGATCCGCAAAGATCTAATGGTCAGAGATTAGATCCGCAAAGGAAAACAGATCAACGGTCCAAATCCGCCCCGCAGAAGATCAACGGTTCGGGCAGAAGTTGTGGGAGAAGATTTGCGGGAGTCACACTTTGGAAAATGAAAAGGTGTGTTTGCAATCCGCAACCTGCATGCGGAAAGACCGTTGCGCGCGCATAATTGTGGGAGGTTCGTTTTAAATTGGAAAAGTGTACGCCCGCAACCCACATTCCGCAATTGCGGAAACCCTGTTGCTGCGGAAAGGAATAGCGGAAAACGCATTGTGGGAGGAGTCTTGCGGAGGCAGCATTGCGGAAGGACTTAGCCGGACAACTAAGTTTAGAGGTTCTGCTAAACTTAGAACCTAACTATTCCTGGGGAAGCTGATTCGAATTGGTTTACTGGTTTAATTTGGTGATTTGAATCAGTTCTTTGGTTCGGGTTGGCATCAGCAGCCTACACCCTTAATCCTTGGAGGTGTAAATGATGTTTGTCATGCAGATCAGCTTTTGGAGAGGCACATAATTGATGTTTTGTAGGTGGATGATGGGTTGCCATGTATGCTTTTCAGAGCTTATATCATCTCGCTTCATCTATGTATTTAGTTAGCATGTGCTGAGATATGTTGTCTGTTACCCCCTATTTGCATAGAGTGTTGGGGTTTTCAAGAAGGTTCTGAACTATTCTGAAGATTTTGAGAAGTCTGAAGCAGTGAACAGCAGTAGTGAATGTCACCTTTATAAGATATCGAACATTACCTACAGATTTGTAGCAGCACATAGTAAATAACTATGGGCAATTTTGATTTATTCCCTGTTAATAGCTGATAAGCCTGTATGTGAAAGATGGCTTCTGAGAGAAAGGAAATAGAGATCGATTGATCGAGCCTCCGATCAATCGAAGGGGAGAGTTAGATGAATAATCCACTTTGGATTTCATGAATGACTAATGCGTGTGCAGAGTTGTTGCAGATTCGGGGTCTGCAGAGATCGATCACTGTAAGGATCGATGAGAATTGAGATCTAAACCTGTGTAGGTTTGGACATATGAGATCAAGCGTAAGAAGATTCGACAGCTGGGAGAAGTTCCGCAGGAGAGTAGTGGAAGGAAGAACATTCTGCAAAGGAAGTCAAATCGACGACGGAGATTGGATCCGCAAAGATCTAATGGTCAGAGATTAGATCTGCAAAGGAAAACAGATCAACGGTCCAAATCCGCCCCGCAGAAGATCAACGGTTCGGGCAGAAGTTGTGGGAGAAGATTTGCGGGAGTCACACTTTGGAAAATGAAAAGGTGTGTTTGCAATCCGCAACCTGCATGCGGAAAGACCGTTGCGGGCGCGTAATTGTGGGAGGTTCGTTTTAAATTGGAAAAGTGTACGCCCGCAACCCACATTCCGCAATTGCGGAAACCCTGTTGCTGCGGAAAGGAATAGCGGAAAACGCATTGTGGGAGGAGTCTTGCGGAGGCAGCATTGCGGAAGGACTTAGCCGGACAACTAAGTTTAGAGGTTCTGCTAAACTTAGAACCTAACTATTCCTGGGGAAGCTGATTCAAATTGGTTTACTAGTTTAATTTGGTGATTTGAATCAGTTCTTTGGTTCGGGTTGGCATCAGCAGCCTACACCCTTAATCCTTGGAGGTGTAAATGATGTTTGTCATGCAGATCAGCTTTTGGAGAGGCACATAATTGATGTTTTGTAGGTGGATGATGGGTTGCCATGTATGCTTTTCAGAGCTTATATCATCTCGCTTCATCTATGTATTTAGTTAGCATGTGCTGAGATATGCTGTCTGTTACCCCCTATTTGCATAGAGTGTTGGGGTTTTCAAGAAGGTTCTGAACTATTCTGAAGATTTTGAGAAGTCTGAAGCAGTGAACAGCAGTAGTGAAGGTCACCTTTATAAGATATCGAACATTACCTACAGATTTGTAGCAGCACATAGTAAATAACTATGGGCAATTTTGAGGCATGGTTCCACTCTATAACAACAATAAAGAAGAGTACGAAGCTAATATGGGCCAAATCTCTGGGTTATCAAACATCAATAAAGCATATCTGAGCATACATCTCCTGGCAGCTTTTTAAACTTGTGTTTGTAACATGAGTGATCAAGTTAGAGGAAGGACATGATTGGATTGGGATATGGTGATATCGCCTTGCTTTTATGATGATACCATTGCATCAAGTTTAACTTGCAATTATGGAGTTTGTGTTGAAAATGTGACATACTGGAAACCTATGCCCTGACTCATGTCAAGCAAGTTACTGATGGCATAAAGGTCCTAAAAAAGCTCATTCTTGCTGGATGAAAGATGCAAGTAAGGAATACCTGAGTGAGGAATAAACTCAACAATTTGTTCTACCAGCAGTATGAAATCAGGTAAGATCCTGACTGCAGAAATTACAGTAGCAACAAATTAGAGAAGGGTAAACAAAGGCCCTATCTTTAATTCACTGAAGGCTAAATAGTTTGCCTTGGTTAGATCTGTAAAGAGTGACAATGCAGTATATATTATAACGTGTTGGGACTGTATATGACCATTCTATCTTGGACCACTCTAGGAAATTATATACATAGATCAAGGAAATACAAGATGCGGAGAGCATGTCAGTGGCACCAGGTTGAGTCCATGCATGTGAACCTTTGCAGAATTGGCTATCTGCAGTTGCAATATCATTTGATGAAGCACAAGTTGTGACTGGTGGTCGGAACGGAGTTGTGTGACACTTGAAGATATCATGCAACCTGCAGATCTATGCTCACGTCAGGAGACCCGACCCTCTCTGGTTGCTCACATTTCGACTATACAATGTAGATTTTTCAGAGGTCACTACTCACTCTGGAAATCACAGATCCCAACTCGACTACTGATCTCTCTAATCCCAGATATATACTGATAATGAAATTCAATCCCAGATAACATATAAGCATATAATCAAGATTATAATAAGCAACACATGAGATCTCTACAACTTCTAACACAATAGCAATCACACATATAAGACACT
Organism: Pseudotsuga menziesii; assembly: GCA_001517045.1. Taxonomy (NCBI): domain Eukaryota; kingdom Viridiplantae; phylum Streptophyta; class Pinopsida; order Pinales; family Pinaceae; genus Pseudotsuga; species Pseudotsuga menziesii. Next base: position 1,422,175 of record LPNX010749050.1, on the reverse strand, counting down.
TGTTTTTTGTCAGAAGACCTTGGAAAAACACTTCCGAGGAAACCAGTGAGAGAGATATGGAAGCTTATATTATCTTTGAACAATTTACAATGAGAAGACTAGATCAGTCCAACAACAAACTTATCTCAGGATCAAGATGCTTTGATCCTCAAGTCTGAACTCTGATGGATGTACCCTCTTTTCCCATGCAATCATTCACCCTCCTCATGCAAGCATACGCCCTCCTCTCTGCAACTTCTCTCCGACTTGGCCTCACGCCCCTCTGCCTCTTTGGATCATTGTCTCGGTGATGCCCTCTCTCAACTTAGGAAGAATCCTATCTTAGGACTCGCCCCTCACTAGTAAACTGCGTCCCCTCTTCTCTGAATGCGCCCCCACTATCTGGTGAATCAACCTTGTGCTTTGTAGCTGGATCAACCTCACTCGAAACCAATCTTAGTCTGCGTAGTGACCTCCCTCTGCCACAGATGAGGAATACTGATATCTCTCAGATTTGAGTTTGTTGAATGAAGTTGTCATTGATGTCAAAGTTTGTATTTGGTTTGCTTTGTCGAGGGAGTGATTAGGATGCAAATACTGAGCTCTAGTCGTAAAGGTTACTTAGCGAACGACTCGCCTGCCTCCGCTATTGGCAGTGGCAGTGCTTCAAAATACAAATCTAGACTCGATAACAGGTACAACAAGCTTTCATTCTACCAGTTGGCTCCGCCCCTTGAAGTATGCCTCGAAGATTTCGAGCTATTTGCTGTGGATCATCTCAGAGTTCTCAAGGGTCTCGAAGATGCATTGTCGCGTGGCAAAAATCGGAAGAACTGGAAGGCGTGGTGAGAGAGTTGTGGAGAAAGCACATGCGGACTCCAAATGCAGCTGACATGGCCAACAAAGATATTATATCCCATTTTGTGTAGCGCTTGGTATACTGCAGAACAGAAGAGCTTCGAAGATGGTTCCTTCAGATGGAGACTACTCTTTTCCGTTATCGTTTTCGCCTGGAAACCCCAGAAGCTCAGAGGATGTTCATGGAAGAATGTAAGCTTCCTTACAGAGCAAATTTCAAATGCAGAGTTTGAGTGGACAACATCTTCTATAAGGTTCCCTTTAAGGAAGTCCCTGAGCTTGTTGCAGGTCGTAGAATATTCTTGCAAAACGGCCATGCATTTGTTCCCATGAGCCAGATGGTCTTTGCATAATTATGGAGTTGATTTGGCATCTACAGGATGCGTATTGTCTATCCCCCCTGAAACGATAGTGAAAGAAGCCCTAGAGCTCCAGATATTTAGCTCAGAAGTTGAAGCCCCTATTGTAGCCCCTGGTAAAGAAGAATAGCCCCTGGTAAAGAAGAAAAGCCCCGGAAGAGTAAGTTTCATTTCCTTAAAATTTGGAAAGCCCCTTAGTAAAGAAGAAAAGCCCCGGAAGAGTAAAGTTTCATTTCCTTAAAATGAGGAAAGCCCCTTAGTAAAGAAGAAAAGCCCCGGAAGAGTAAAGTTTCATTTCCTTAAAATAAGGAAAGCCTATTGGAGAAGGTTCTAGAAAGGTATGGAAAGCAAGTATAAATAAGAGGTCAATACACCTCATTTGATTATCTATTTCGTGGAGAAGTCTAGGGAGATAAGGCGAAGGTACAAGAGGAGCCTCTAGCACATGATGATGAAGTATATGGGAGAAGGTCTGCCGAAAATTCTTTTTGAACTCAGGGTTTATGCACATATGATGAGGTTATGTGACATGATGATGTAGTGACTTTTTGTTGATATTGGGGTTACATGCTATATGATGATGTTATGTTTCTTTAGGTTATGATGATACTCTATGATGTACTTGGAGAAACCCTAGCAGCTTTTGTGGAAACCCTAGAAGGGGTTTAGTCAGATAAGATCAGATATATATTGATGATGATTGAGAAATTGTTGAGTAGGGGTACGACAGAGTTTGGCATAGTGTAGAGATCAACAGTGGTTCCGATAGTGATTTGGTAGAGTGATTGAGTCAGTGGTTTGACGCAGTTTCCAGCAGTGGTCGCAGTTCAGATCCATCTTTATATTCAGGACAGTTTGGTGATTTACTATAGGGGATCATAGTCTCCTTCAGGTCGGTGCCTGAAAACATATCAGGGCGGCAGGACGGGGCAAGGAGATTGTCAGTTGGTGCTCCCTTCCAGTCGGTGCTGGAGAATCAGGGAGTTGGTGCTTCCTTTGTGTTGGTGCACATAAACATTGAATGTATTCTTTTCATTGATAATATTAAAGAAGCATTCTGTGGTTTTTCCCATTTGGGTTTTCCACGTAAAAATATTGTGTCCTGTGCCTATATGTGATTGTGCTTTATGAATTACAATGATTTATTCAAGTTGATTTAAATAGTAGTAAATTTTGTTTAATACTTGTTAGAATATAATCCGTTAGGGATTATAATATTGTAAATAAATAAATAAAGAATAGGAAGCTGAACAGTTACGTAGGAATATGGAAAGGCCGGTCGGAATCTCAACCACCACCTGAAATGTATAAATATATGCATTGGCATTGGAATAACAATCAATCGGGAGTTATTACCTACAAGTGGTATCAAAGCGCTGCCATAACTCCTGCCTGTTGCTAGTCTGCCCATTCCTGGCATTCTGCTTGCCAGTCCATTGCCAGACTGCTCCATAGTCTGCCAGTCGCATGCAGTGTATGCGTTTCCCTTCACGTTGATGAGGTTTTGTACTGTTAAGTTTCCTGAACGTTTGAATTAGCTTAACCCTAATTTTTCAGAACTATGTGTGTTGGAGCTGCGACTTCCATTTGTCTTTGTGGCTGGTATTTTGTTGTGTATTTGGCTGTGTGTTCAGCCATTCCCCATTTTCCCAGTCCTCCCATCCTTCTCTGTTTGACAGTTGATGAGAAAGAGAATGTTGTGCGTGAATATTGTGGAGTAAACCCTAATCCCAGCGTTTTGAATGTTGTTGCCGCTGCTGCTTCTCACGTTTTCACTGAGATTTCGTGGTTTGTGGCTTTTGTTGTTGTGAGCCTGCTCATTCTAGACTCTTCTCTTCATTGGAGGCGACGTTGTCAATTTGATTTCCATCCAATTTATGATATCGTATACAATATCATCCCGCTCTGGCTCAAATAGCAAATCATGTAGAAATACTTCATAGAGCTTGATTGCTTTATATTGTGAAGTTGCTTCATCGCACAGCGCTTGAGATGCGCATGGATCTGTTACCCGATCAACTGTCCCATGAAGTACTGAAAATGGAACGGTTATCTTGTTCAAGTCGCGTTGCAAATAAGATGTGATGCGTAGTATCTCAGAACCAGTCTGAACCCGTATGGGCCCAGTGTAGACTAATGGATCAGTGTACTTGGCAATGAGTGCCGCGTGATGAGCACCTCCCACCAGATGGCCTGATGAGCACCTCCCACCAGATGCATCGAATACTCTTTTTGTTGAGGGTCTTCCTGCTAATTGCACTCGCAGGGAAGCTGCACACATTTTCCGCCCAGCGTGTAGACTGAGTTAAAGACTACATTGAAGGCTACGTTGAAGCTTGCTGAAGCCAACGTGGAACTGGACCGGAAGCATGGAGCGTAAACCCTAGACTCTCTATCTGTGTTTTCATAACTATTGTGATTGCGGCATAAAGATAATGATTGGTGCATAGAGATCGTGTCTCATGGAGCTGTGCGATGAAGACTGAATGGTGACAGCGTTAAAGATAATGATTGTGAAGAGTTTTCTAAACACATAAACCCTAATTTATGAGAGCATATTTTTGCTGTTGCGACCGCTTTAACGAATGAAGATCGCTGGTTTTTTTCCTCTCCAACGTAATTGCAGAATGAAGATCGCTGTTTTTTCCCTTTTCTGCATGTGTTGAAGACTGCCTGGGGCTGCGCTGGAGAATTAATACTCTGGCTGAGTTGGAAACAATGTCGCGTTGTTTTCTAGTGATGATCCACTTTTTCTTGTGATGATCCTCAGTAATAAGGGTGCCTTCTGTAACTCCTCCTCGCATTGTTTTTTGAATCTTTTCACTCAGCTTCTGGCGTTCTTTCAGCCTCCACAGATTCTGGACAGTGCGAGTTACCTCCTCCTCTTCGGAATACGATTGCAATTCCTACCCAATCTACCAATCCTTGCCAATCTATCGAGTGTTGAAGAGCTGACTTGAGGCTGCTGCTTGGCTGGTAGACAGCTGCTATGGCTACGGTCGCCAATCGCCATAGCCACATCTGAGTGCTATTTGCTGTGTTGTTAAAAAGGGAGAATTGCTGTTTTGAAGACTTCCTTCGTCAAAAGATTGTTGATGGAACGAGTGAAGGCGTGAAGAGCAAGTTTGAACGTGAGTATTCAGCTGTGTGGAGACTCCATTGAATGATATATGCTGCTGTGTGAAAGAGCGTGGAGGTAAAACGTTTTTGTTCATTGAAATACAAAAACCCTAATTTTTGCCCTAATCTTGAAGAATGAAATAGTTTGCAAAATTTCTCATGCGAGCGACCTCTCTTGGTTCGAGTTTGTGAGAGTTGAGACAATATTATGGAGGTGATGTATTTATGAGAGTTTTGTATTCAAATCTCAAAATCAATTGATGTGTGAAGTCATGTTGAGTCTAGCCATTTGTGGCTGCGATTTTCTGAAGAGACGTGACTGATATATTTTGTGTATTGAAGAAGCTTGTGTATGCTCACCTGAAGCTTGCATTGTATTCACCTTGGCAGAGACTGTAGACCTGCAAGGTTATTGTTTTTCTATTTCTACTTGTCATATCAAGTTCATTATTGTAAATTACACTAACAGCTGTAAAAGATGCAATCTTTGTCATCAATAGTTGGTGCCACTCTCTCTGGCAAAGAGAGAGGCAGAGGAAGAAGAAATTTCGAAGGCAGAGGGGGCAGAAACAAAAGATCAGATTTGCAGTGCATGCGTTG
>LPNX010749050.1:1369014-1414443 GCA_001517045.1 Pseudotsuga menziesii | reverse complement strand
AGGAATATGGATAGGCCGGTCGGAATCTCAACCACCGCCTGAAATGTATAAATATATGCATTGGCATTGGAATAACAATCAATCGGGAGTTATTACCTACAATACTGATTCACCCCCCCCTTCTCAGTATTGGCTGAATATTCTAACAGAGTTCTCCCTCTCTACTGAGATGTGCCCTCTCTTTCCAAGAATTCACCCTCTTGCATGCACTAATTCACCCTCTCTCTATGATCATCTGAATCACTCAAGCAATGCTGAATTTTGCCTTCCGATTGCCTTTTTCTAATCGACCGATGAGATTAGGGTTCTGTTATCACATATATAGTAGCCAGGCTACCATATTCTATTTTTCAGACACAGTACATTTTTCAGCCAGATCTCTTACATATGAGATGCTGAGATGAGCATTTCTGATGGATCATTTTTGTATTAGTGGACTATTGTACTCTCCCATGCCAGGATCGAGTCTCAGGACACTCAGATTTGAGGACCGATATAGCCATTTATGTTATTTCAGAGGAGTAGTGGATGCCCAGTGATATATCAGTACTTTCTCATTGGATATATGGTGTTTCAGATGGATTATATTGCATGGATATGACTCAGTATTTTATATGGTGTTGTGGTTATTATTGATCTTATATTGATTCTTGTGACATATATTGACTTGTGGTATCATGATCTGGCGGTCATATTTATATGGACTTGGTTGTATATTATACTATGTATTGATGTCCTTACTGTGGCTTTGAAGTTCTTGATCTATACTCATTGGTTTTACCCTCCTTAGGAAGAATAGAGGTAGTCATTTCCACCATTGTTTTGGCTTGCTAGTGTTGGCTCCATCATTTCATTGTCTTCATCCATCCATTACCTTCCAGTTTAATTTTCAACCCGATTGACTTCTTGACTTGTGGCATGGAGGACCTTTTCCCCCGCTAGAACCTTTGTTGGACAAGCCTCCTTGTTTACATTGTGTCTCGACTCTGAGTTGGTGATAAAACTTGCCTATGGTAAGTTGGATAGTATGCCTAAATCATTCTGGTCGGTTGTCCCGATGTTTGGCACTATGCAGAATTCCCCCTAGTCACTTGAGATGTTGTTGGCTAAAACTGAAAGCTCATGTACTACTTTTATTGAAATATGAAATATGCGCCCATGGAAAATGAAAATTGTAAAATTGTGTTTCTTAGCATAGGCAAAAAGGGCAAAAGCAATGAAATGCTAAAAAAAAAAATATACTTTTTGAAGAGTATAAGAAAAGGTCCCAAAAAGCAATGGTTAAAAAAATGTTATATCAAAGGATTGTTGACCTTATTAAAAATAAATATGGCCCGGATGAAAGCTGCGATTAGCTGTGCTTTTAAGCACTGGTGAAGTCCCAAAGGGTTCATATAGGCCAAAAGGCCACAGAATGAAATGTGATCCTAATGAACTTGGATCAAAATTGATGTAGACATGATGCCTAAGTTGAATAAGCACTCTCTAAACAACTCATCCATCTGTGAGACACTGCCATTCCTTGTGTTGATGTTTGTCCAGTATTGGTTATAGTGAGTTCTCCCTTTCCTTGTCCAAAGTGTCATGATGTTGAGTAGGAGGTCATCCTTTGCCTTAGCCTTGTCATTTCCACTTTTCACCCTTCACTAGCAAAATGATTACAGCTATGAAGTGAGTATAGTCTTGAAAGTCTGAGTCTAAGTAATAATAAATAAAGCCTGATATTTATAAGTATTTGTTGATGTACCGCCAGTGAAATGAATGCTACTTGTTGATTTTGTTACGTGAATGAGTTGTAGAGCATGGTTTAACCTCTTAACACTTGCAGCAAATTGATCTATTTTGAGTTCTTATTGGTGTCTGATTATTCACAGATGGTTATATTGTTTATTGGTTATGATTGATGATCAGACAGAGAACTATGAGGGGTATGAGTATACACCTTTGATGGATTGGGACTCTTTGAGTCCAATGAGACAGTTTATTTCCAGATCTGGGCACTTACAGATGTGATCAGGCTTATTCTGCTTTTCTGATCCAGTTTTTTCTTCACAGATTGATTTGTTTGAGCAGGGAGATGTTTCAGTTGGATCTCCTAGGGCGTTGTATGGGCATAGGGGGGTGCAACCACTTGTTTGTACCATTGTACCCCCATCCCAGAGAGCTTGGAGGGCTCAATTTGACAACGCATGCACCCTAGGAGGCTGTTTTAGCAATATCACGTTTCCCGAGGCAGATTACAAAATGATCAAATGGCTATTGAAGAAATCGATTTGGGCTACTGAGGCAAAGAAATGGCATGGGGTGAGTCACAATGATGAGAGTGATGTCTTCCCCACCTTCTCCAGCAGTTTCAGCGTTTTATGGGGCCTACACCTATTTTTGGGCAAATTTTATATATTTTCTGGAGCTTTTTGGGAGAACCACGATTTCCTCAAGGAGGCACAAAAGTCAAAATTTTAAATTGTTATATTATTTATTGTGCCATGGGGACACTTAAATGGAGTTAGTCAAACACTCCTTGGACCCACCATGTGTTTTCATTTATTTTTTGTTGAGTGGGTTACCTTTATTTGGGTGGTTTAAGTCCACTTTGGTAAATTATAATTATATTGATCTATGTATTGTATGTTGAGCTCATCTCAACCATTGATTAGAACATTGTATCTTTTAATCTTAGCCATTCGTTTTGAAAGTGGTTAGGATTTGGTTATGATTGAGGTTTTCTCATTTCTATTTAAAGGAGAGAGCTTCTCATTTGTAAGGGGTCTTTGGCTCTTGGATCTGAATAATAGAAAGACTTTTTTCTGTGGAAATTTTTCTGGATTTGCTTTGCATCTGATGTGCTCAAATAGTGATTAGCTTGTCTTCAGCTTACTAGCATCGTGGAAATTCTCGTGAGATCTATTTTTTTCGTGGCTATCATTGTTTTGTCTACAAGAGGGCGTTTTGGCTGGAGCGTTTTTGTAGGGGGACCTCAACTCGCTCGGTTCTCTTCATCTTGGATCAGGGGGTCTTCATTAGTTTCATTGCGATCTATGATTACTCCATTTTACTGTCTTGTAGCATTCAGTTTCTTTATTTTGTATGTGCAAATCTGATATGGTTGACGTTTGCTCATGCAGGGTAGGGGGTGCTTTGATGGCTTGGAGCTTGCATATGCCATAGAAATCACGGGGATCTTCCAGGATTGATCGGGATAGCTAGGATCGTCACTGTTACAGACTTCTACAAGCTTATCTAGGTAAGATCCACAGGTAAGTTCTTCTTTTCTGATCTTATTCCATTGTACCTTGTTGAAATTTAACTATTTTATGAAAACTCCTAAACCATGAAAACCTAAAAAATCAAATAATCAGGGAACCGTTGGATATTTTACCAAACCATTTTTGGGTTTCATAGATCGAGCCTCCCCCTAACTAAATCAACTGGAATGCTGGTCAAATTCCTCATAGATTGTCCTAGATCTGATTTTTCAGCAGAAAACTACATAACCCCCCACTGAAAAAATTGACTTGCTAGGGTTTTGAATTTTTCTGATTTCTGACTTCACAGATGGATAAATCGGGTTTTGGGCAGTCCAAATCAACCCCAACGCTGCGAAGAGGCTCAACAGTTTGACCGGGATCTGAAAAATAGACTGAAACTACCCTAGCGCCCTCACTGAAAATTGGCCTTTTCCGGAAATAGGTTTTTTCTGAAATCTGACATGATAGACTGATAGATCGGGTCCCAAGCATCCCAGAACGCCCTCAACGTTGCGCTGATTCCTCCTGGTTTGCCCTAGATCTGAAAAAATTAGTTTTCAGTCTCTTAGCCCCATCATCAGATTTTGACTTTTCTAGATCTGATTTTTCTGTTGTTTTCCTGATTTGGGCTTGTAGATTAGGTCTCCCTGATCTCTTCTCATCCTCAACGCTGAGCCATCAGCCTTCCGGTACCCCCTAAAGCTTTAGATTTGTCTTCCTAGGCCCTAGCGCTAGCTATCTACTGAGCTGGGTTTTTTGTACCTTGGCTTTTCTAGACCAATTACTTCTTGGTTTCGTAGATCAAGGTGTTTCCCAAGTGGGTTTCGTAAAACGTTGTCTTATTGCTGACTCCATTGCCCAATGCATACAAAGCACTGATCTCCAAGCTAGCGCTGCCCTTAGGGTCTTAGCCCTTGCCATCTACCAACATTCACTGAAAACTCAAACACCTTTTACTGAGTCTGATTTCTAGGTACTGGATAGTCCCAACTCTATTCGTGCTCGCCCTGTCATAGTTACGTTTCCTAAGACAATTGCTAGTACCTAAACCCTAGAGCTAGGGTTCCCATTCACCTTGCACCTTAAGTGCCCTGAAGCCCCATCTGATCTTCTTCTAGTGTCTAGGTTCGATCTCTCCTGTCGGGAGCAGATTCGGGTCTCCCCCATTGTTGTCTGGGACTAGGATAACCTAAAGTGAAGGCTGCCTTGATTGGTGTGACAACCATCCATTTGGGAGTCTAGGCAGTTGTGGTTCCACCCCTTAGTTGCTTGCCCCTCTACCATCCATTCTAGATCCACCTTAAGCAGGCAACTACAAGGCAGGTGATAACATTTTGGCGCCGTTGCTGGGGAGGTAGAGGCCTACCTTGGTTCAACATCCCTCACTTTCCCCTACAACATATCTTTTTCGGTGAATTACTTGTGTGGTTCACTTGGCGACTCCACCCCGCGACTCCACTGAGGATCGTGCCCAACATATTAATCTTAAGTTCTTATAGCATACCATAAATTTGTTGAGGCCTGGAAATTCGCAGGCAACAACAGCAAGGGATTCTCCCCAGTCAACGTTCCCAACTAGCCCGTGACTGTTTGGTGTAGGGAATTCGTCCGGTTTGTGGTCCGGCTACCGTAGGTCAAGTAACAAAAATAAAAATGTTTTACCGGTTGCGGCTCGGTCCACCGTGTATATTTTTGTAATTTTTGACTCTAAATATGATATGCAAGTGCCTATCTAAAATGCAGATTGATTGAGAATGCAAGGAGTGTTCACAATGTGATGCGCAAGTTCTTACCTCTCATCTTAGGCTCTCATGCATCTAAATCACACATATCAAGAAATTAAATCTAACTACCTACCTATCCCCAGGGAGCAAGATTGTCACTTATTAATGAGTAATGTATTTTTGTGCATGCATTATAAAGAGAAATTACAGATAGCTGATATTTCTTCCAAAACACATGAACAAGTAAAGATATTTAAACAACCAGATAGCCAATTGCTTATGAACAACATTCATTACTCATGGTGGTAATTTTCATAAAATGAACTAGAAATCATTCAGACAAGAACACAGGTCCTAAGAGTTAGAACGATCTCACAGTTAATGGACACAAAGCTGAAAACGAAATAGTTCCTCTTCAACAAATCCATAGCATAACATTTGAACATCCCACCAAGCTTTCTCCAACAGGCAAACTGTAATTATCTATTGCAAAAGGAAATAGTTCTTACAATGTCTTCACTAATCTAATTGGGAAAAAGTCCCTCTACTTGTCTAGATTCTCTATATTTATACAAAAGAGTAAAACCGTTGGGCTGCCCACGCAATGACTCTTGGGCTTCCCCAACTCTTCATCTCCCATATTTTCTTTCATTAAGTGTTTATGAAAATTACAATATATTACAACAAAATGAATAAGATGCTCATGAGGAGGGTCTCGCTTGATTATTTAAAAATTTCTTCCATGCTGAAGCTTCTGAAGCAATACTTTCGAATTCAGAAGGTTCCAGGAATCGAATATTTATTTCGAATTTAGCAGCCTGGTTTCTGATGACTTCTATTTTGGCTGCGCTCAGGCGAAGTTGGTCTTCTAACAGCTGCACACTAATCGCAGAATGATCTACTTCATTCCTTAGGGTCTGTTCATCTAAAGCTTTAATGTGCTGTATCCTTTTTTCATCTTCATGATACCTTCTTTGCAAAATTTCCAAAACCAGGCTATGTTCTGGAAAAGTATCCATTCTTTGCTTAGCCTCTACCTGACATCGATTATACGTGATAAGAAGTCTTCTGAAGAATTCTGCACAAGCCCCTTTTGTCTTCTTAACAGTCTTCTTGAATTCCTCGGCTGTGTTGATGGAAAATTCCAGTAAATCGTAGTCTTGTCTTAGGGCTTGTTGGTCTTTTGAAGGAAGATCAGCAGGAGTTTCCTCATTCGCTTCTAATCTTGCCATCCTTCCTGATAGGACTTCTAAGATGTCTTGTGATCTGTCAACAAAATACGAAGAGGTTTCCAAAATCTCTTCCAGCCGACTGTCCACCTGCAAGACCTTGCACCTCTCTTCTTCTATGGCCACTTGCAGCTGGTGCATCTTGCTTCTTTGTGCTAGGACGTGCTCCTTGAACGGCTGAAGGCTGACCTGCTGTTCCTTGGCTTCTTCTAAAGCTGCTGTCAACGAGGTAATCTGCTCTTTAAGTTCTTCCTTCTGCCCTTGAGATTGCCTCTCATCTGCTTCCAAGGTATCCTTTTGCAGCTCCAATTCCCCTATCTTGCTTAGCCATTGCTCCTTCTCAGCCCTCAACTCCTGATATTCCTGCTGCACCTTCTCTAGGCATTCTTGGGCGGTCTCCATAGATCTCTTCTCTATCTGAAGGACCTGAAGCTCAGCTTTTGAAGACTTGATTTCCTTTTGTATGTCTTCAAACTTTCTCTTTAACCTATTATTTTCTTCTCTTTCCTTTCTCAGGGTATCTTTGAGCTGAGAAGAAGACTTCTTTGACTGCTCAAGATCCGTCATTATTTTATCTACATTGTCTTCGAAAGCAAGGATCAATGCAGCCCCCGCTCTGATAGTAAACCTGGGGTCTTTGTCTGTCCTGTATACAATAGTTGTATCATTTATCATTTTACCAGACAGCCCCCCAGTTTCAACCTTCCTCTCGGTCCTCTTTATTATCCTTTTCTTTTCTTTATCATAAAAGATAGTATTAAAATCCGGTACCTCCTCCTCTTTCTTCTGTTCAAAGGGGATTAGCCTAAGGGTGGGGACCATAGCTTGTCCCGGTGCGCTGGCAGCAGCCGCTTTAGGATCTTGAATGTCAGGGTTCTCCAAGTCCTGAGCCTGACTGTCTGTTGCATCAGAAGCTGATTGCTCAATCACTGTCTGTGTCAGCTTTATCTTATCTGCTTCCTGCTTCTTCAGCTCCTCGTCCATCTTTCTTTTACTTTCTTCTTCTTCGCTTTTGGCAGCTTCTTCTGCCTTTCTGGCTGCCTCTTGTGCAGCTTTTCTCTTTTCCTCCTCTTCTCCTTTTAGCCAGCCTTCGGCCTCCTGGGCTAGTCTCCTAGCCTCTTCATTTCTTTTCCTAGTTTCCTCCTCCTCGGCCTTTGCCTGCTCATCCTGTCCCTTTCCACCTTTGGTGGCGATTTTCTTTTTAAACCTTCTTGTTAAGGCCGTCATGTTTTGTGCACTGCGGAAAATGGACTCCTCTCTGTCCCAGTGGCTAGTGTATTCAAAATGTACATTCGCCTCTTTGTAGTGCTCTGCAACCTTATTCCGGGAGTCATTTCTGTGGAAACGCATTTCCCCAAAATGGAATTTCTCCAACTCCTCCACGAATTCATCGGCTTTCTTTACCCTGGTAAACTTGTAGCTTCCCAATCTGAATGGCAAAGGAGGGTATGCTGCTTTCTTATGTTTAAACAGAAAACTCCCTATGCCATCTAAAAAGACTTGTCTAACTGCCTCCTTGTGGACTACATAGTCAGTGGCATACTTAGGCAGTAGTGAAGGTGCTCTAGAGCAGCCAAACATTCTGAAATATAGTCCATCCTCAGTCAAGTAATAATCGACATACTCTTCAATCACCTGCAATGCCTCCTCCGACACGCAGTTGCATTCTTTCAAGAAAATTAAGGTATATAGTGGCATAATGAAGTGCTCACACACTTCCCTATAGTGGCTGTGATATTTGTGAGCCCACAATGGCTTGTATGCCAAGTAGACCGATGTTCTTTCTCGATCCCAGATGCACCTCAGATTGGGGAAATGTTGGTTGCATAGTATGCAATCAATCAGTATAGAGCTCATGTAGAACTCTGATCTCTTTTGGGACACCCCTCCTAATGCTGATGCCATGCAAGCCGAGAGGCTATTGGACACAATGTTGGCCCAGTTGAACACGGTCCCCTGTGTTGCAACATAGAAAATGATAGGCACCCACTCTAATTTGAAGCTTTTATTGTGGGCCCTCCCGAAAATCCTGTTCAGCATCAGGGTGATGAACCTGTAAGGGGTTCTTAGACTTACAATGTCATACTCTCCAGTCGGCCTAGTTCTAAAGTTTTTTTTAGGCATGAGCATCCTCTTCAGTGTCTTGACTAGGTCCATCCTGATGGCCTTCAGCCAGTCTTTAGTCAGATATACTTGTGCTTTTGGTAAGTGGTAAGCCAGAGCCACATATCCAGGGCTGTAAGCAGCATAACCCTGTTTATCAACATTTTCCAGAATCATGGTGGTTATATCTGCCTTGGGCAGAATCCACCCAATCACCTCTGAGCATGGAAAGAGCTCAGGTCTAGTAGCAATTTTCATCAAGGAGGATCTCTCTATGTTGGCATAGATGGTTTCTTCTTCAAAACCTATATCAAGTACTTCTCGGCGCGTAATTAATCTGTAGACTTCTCCCCATTGATATTCGGGTTCTACACCAATTATGCATTTGGTGTCTTCGTAAGTGTATTAGACTCTGGTAACGATTTCGACTTCGGGTTCCTCTTCAACTACTGGAGTCTTCTTTTTCTGACGTTTAGACATCTTGAAACCTGCGGGATTTCCCTGTCATGTACATAAATGTATTTTAGGTTCTGTTAGGTCATTTCCAGATCATATTTAAAGATAAAGACAATAGTATAAGCGTTTACCTCATCTGTACTAAACATACGTGCAGCTATGAAAAATAAGCAAACAAGGTTTAAACCCAAATGCTCCTGCCCAAAGACTAAACTAGCTCGCGCCCAACAATCTGCAGCTTTAACTTAGAATAACATGGGTGACGAATACCTTTCCCTCTTGTCAACATGAACATAGTCCCGAAACCCCCTCTCGGCGCTACGACCTACCCGCTCCGCGAAACGACCAAAATCCCGGGGTTCGTACGCGAGAACGGTCTTAGCCTAAGTGGGAACAACATCACAGTTTTGGTTCGTGAAAACGCGAAATGCGGAACCAGATCCATGGCACCTTGACCGAAAAACCCGAAACGACCTCCCCGGATGACCAAACACAGACTGGGGGAAAATGGTGCGGACAGCGTAACGGCCGTCTGCGCCGGTTTCCCCAGCAATCGAGTGCAGGCTGCAAAATCATAACTGTCGCGAGAGAAAATATCAAGCAAAACCACAAACACCCCTTCCCAACTGACGACTGGACCAATTACCTCAGAATATATACATGCCAGGACGAAAAAAACCCAAGTAACCACTAACTGCGGAGACAACAAAACAACTCGTCCAATTGAACGGAACGGGAAAACGAGCATAAGGGCTTACCTGGCACTGCTGCGCGAATGGTGGAGAAAAATCGTAACTTCCACGGCGGAGCCACCTAGGAGCGACGGTACCGATAGCGAAATTCTCGGTCTGCTCGAGCGAAAATGACAGCACAGAGAAAAGTCCAAAATAATAATAAAAAAATGAAACACCCCAACCCCACTATATATACGTCGTGGTCAACGTGCAATCGACAGGAAAAAATAGATCATCGGGTGGCAAAAGGATATGGGATCGGCGACCAAGCTACTAACTCCCCGCAACGACGAATGAAGAAAATGTCGGAATGCCCGCAATGGCGTTGGCGAGAGAAATGAACCAACACTTGCATCGGAGCTCGCAAGACTAGGGCTTCGGGCCAAAAGATGAATAGAGAGCCGCAATGGCGAGCCCGTAGAAGAAATGAGTTCCGCAGACTAGCAAAATCAGAGTCAAAATAACTATGAATCAAACGAAAAATCAATCAAGCGGATAAAACAAACTATCGGAATAAAAAATAACTAGAGCTGCAACGACGAGAGTTGACAAGAACAAAAAACCGGCGAAACAAAACGGCGGGGATCGGAAGAGGATGAAACAACTATCGGACCGTTTTGCAGAACCCCTTCCGCAACAGTGGAAGACGTATAGACAATGGTTCCGACAGACTTTCAAAACAACTGCCGATAAAGACAAAACATCGGAGGCCAAAAACACTTGACTTCGAACTTGGTGTTCGGTTCTTTTCCGCAACGGCGGACGCGTAGGCGACTAGACTCCCGGCTCAAAAAAATCCAAAATACTTCCGATGGCGAGGCAAAATTAGTTCCAACATTGAAACACTGCCCTCATAAAAGTAATCTTTATACAACCTCAAGCAAGACCAATACTGTGCAAACGAATTAAAGGAGGGTCCAATTTTTTTTTGAATTTTGGGAAATTGTTGCAGCTACAACAAAATCATAATGAATTCGGATGTATTTTTGAAGCACTTAAAGGAAGTAACCAAGAACATGATTGAAACTAACAGAGAAATAAACGAAAGGAATAGATGGAGGTCAGATTATGAGTATGAGGATGATCTCGAGCATGATTATGGGTATGAATTTAGTTATCACAATCTTTATGATACCCACCAACTTCCTCACCCATGCAATAAAGATTTCTCGACCATCCCTAGTGGACCTGTAAGTCGGCATGAGCCTAGAAGTCATTCCCAGTCAAAGCCTTTTAGCCAAGTGACCAAAGTTGTTAAAAAGCAAGACAAATGGTCTCCTTTTGACTTTTCTGAAATACCGAGAGCACCTCATCCTATGCCAAATGATTACTCTAGGAGGATGCCCCGGTTCAATGGAAATAAAGATATATCTATTGAAAATCATCTGGACATTCTCTGGGATTACATGGAATCTAGAGGTGCATACAATGAAGATGTTTATATGCGAGCCTTAGGAGAATCCTTGCAAGGGGATGTTCAATTATGGTTTGATCATTTAGCACCAGGATCCATCACTGGGTATGACATGTTCACAGACTTGTTAATTGATAGTTGGAGTAGGAACACTGATAAAATTTTAGAGTGTCAGCCTAACAATGATTATGTTGTTGATAATCAATATATTGACGAAGTGCTTTCTCAATTGGACCATTCCTCTCCTGATATGTTCCAAATTATGAGCGTGCCTGCAATCCATAAGAATGTTACAGAGTATTTCGAGAATAATGTTTCAAAACCTCATGTTGAAACTAAGAAGGATATCAATAAAATCATACGAGATACTCTGCTATTATTACCTAAAGCAGTCACAGAGCAAATCTTGGATTTGATCCGTGGAAGGGAACCTAATCACCATCAAGAAGCATCCATAGTTGAGCCTTCCATTTGTGAGTCCATTAAAGAGCCTTTAGAAGAGGAGCTCCATAGTCATTGCCGAATTGATGATAATTTGAGTCAGTATCCAACCTATCCGAGTCTGGATTCAGACCTTGATCATATCACTGCAGAAGAAGAAAAGGTTGAAATTAATAAAACTTCCGTTGAAGAGCAATCATGTGGTCATATTGTAGTTGAAGACCAAGCTTGTGAGGATAGAAATGAACATGGTGATGTTTTTCCTTGTCAAATGAATGATGATGATCATTTATCCTCAGTTGAATGTGATGAACAATCTCAAGAAGAACAACCACATGATGATGATATACTAGTGAGCGAGATTGACCTAGAGCCTTCTTTATCACATCTGTCGAACTGGAATTTGTGTCCGAATAATAATCAAGAGCCTCCAAGGAATGATTCTTGTAATGCTGCTGCTATTCCCCATCATACTTTTGATCAAGGTGATTTGGTAGAGGATATTAATCATAGTGAGTCTAGTTCTTGGGAGGTTAGTTTCAATCTTGCCAATTTCTCTAGCGAATGTCCTATATCACATGGAAGATTGGTGTTAACATCTTTAGGTGATCCAAATCAAGTTTTAATTTGTCAATCCACCCTCCCATCCCAGCTCTTGAAGTCCTTCTCTATGGTATCATGTGGTACAGATTCTAGAAAGTGCCAAATGGTAAATGGTAAAACATTTTATATCCTTTCATCCTTGGTGCATAATGTTTTCAACTTTGCTAATTTCTTTGATTGGGTGAATGAGAAGCTCTATAAAGACCAATTCCATATTTCCTCATTTTATAAACAACAAATGGGGTTAATCTCAATTCCTGGTTTAAAGATTTCTAATTTGTCCCTATTTTGCTTCATCATTGATCATAATGTGAGAATGATTGAGTATGCTGACCAAAAAGATGAGGGAAAAAATGATGGCCTTGGAGGGATGAATTATGTATCGTATTCTTTTCTTTCATCAAATTTAAACTTGCATAAATTTTATGATCCTATCGAACTATGGATGGAAGAAGTCTACCACAATCAATCTCATCCTTGGCATGATTTCATTTCTCTTTATCCATATCTTTCTTTGATTTTCAAACAACAAGTTACAATAGCTTCAATTTTCATTCACATTACTTACAACCTGTCTTTGACTTGTTGTATCATTAGCTGTAAAGAAATCTCAATAGATTGGTTCAGCAAGTGGTTGCATTGGATTTATGATTTTACTTAGCACTTGCCTAATTGGTTAGGTTAGAGTAGGTAGGATCTGAATAAGCCTATCCCGGCAGTAGTATAGAATTTTGTTTTGTTGTTTGAAGCTCACTTTTGAAGCTCTTAGTGTAATCCTGCAAAATAAAAATCAAACTTTTACTGAAAGTTATGGTTATAGATTAGATTTATTTTTTGCTTTTCAGTTTCATGCATTTTTACACAGTATTTTATATATTATCCACATATTGTTCTGACGACCGGTCTGTGAGTTTGGTATAGCTCTGGACATGTTGCAGGTAGTCAGGTGCATTTTGGTAGCGGTGGCGGTGGCAGAGCTGGATGAACGGATCGAGGATACGGGAAGTAGAGTGTGAGGACCAAAGATTCTGAGGTTCTCAAGCGCTCTTTTCAGCAGAGTGCTTGTCCCAACTGGAGCCAGATGTTATCACATATATAGTAGCCAGGCTACCATATTCTATTTTTCAGACACAGTACATTTTTCAGTCAGATCTCTTACATATGAGATGCTGAGATGAGCATTTCTGATGGATCATTTTTGTATTAGTGGACTATTGTACTCTCCCATGCCAGGACTGAGTTTCAGGACACTCAGATTTGAGGACCGATATAGCCATTTATGTTATTTCAGAGTAGTAGTGGATGCCCAGTGATATATCAGTTCTTTCTCATTGGATATATGGTGTTTCAGATGGATTATATTGCATGGATATGACTCAGTATTTTATATGGTGTTGTGGTTATTATTGCTCTTATATTGATTCTTGTGACATATATTGACTTGTGGTATCATGATCTGGCGGTCATATTTATGTGGACTTGGTTGTATATTATACTATGTATTGATGTCTTTACTTTGGCTTTGAAGTTCTTGATCTATACTCATTGGTTTTACCCTCCTTAGGGAGAATAGAGGTAGTCATTCCCACCATTGTTTTGGCCTACTAGTGTTGGATCCATCATTTCATTGTCTTCATCCATCCATTACCTTCCAGTTTAATTTTCAACCCGACTGACTTCTTGACTTATGGCATGGAGGACCTTTTTCCCCGCTAGAACCTTTCTTGGACAAGCCTCCCTGTTTACATTGTGTCTCGGCTCTGAGTTGGTGACAAAACTTGTCTATGGTAAGTTGGATAGTATGCCTAAATCATTCTGGTCGGTTGTCTCGATGTTTGGCAATGTGCAGAATTCCCCCTAGTCACTTGAGATGTTGTTGGCTAAAATTGAAAGCTCATGTACTACTTTTATTGAAATATGAAATATGCGCCCATGGAAAATGAAAATTGTAAAACTGTGTTTCTTAACATAGGCAAAAAGGGCAAGAGCAATGAAATGTTAAAAAAAAAATATACTCCTTGAAGAGTATAAGAAAAGGTCCCAAAAAGCAATGGTTAAAAAAATGTTATATCAAAGGATTGCTGACCTTATTAAAAATAAATATGGCCTGGATGAAAGCTGCGATTAGCTGTGCTTTTAAGCACTGGTGAAGTCCCAAAGGGTTCATATAGGCCAAAAGGCCACAGAATGAAATGTGATCCTAATGAACTTGGATCAAAATTGATGTAGACATGATGCCTAAGTTGAATAAACACTCTCTAAACAACTCATCCATCTGTGAGGCACTGCCATTCCTTGTGTTGATGTTTGTCCAGTATTGGTTATAGTGAGTTTTCCCTTTCCTTGTCCAAAGTGTCATGATGTTGAGTAGGAGGTCATCCTTCGCCTTAGCCTTGTCATTTCCACCTTTCACCCTTCACTAGCAAAATGATTACAGCTATGAAGTGAGTATAGTCTTGAAAGTCTGAGTCTAAGTAATAATAAATAAAGCCTGATATTTATAAGTATTTGTTGATGTACCGCCAATGAAATGAATGCTACTTGTTGATTTTGTTACGTGAATGAGTTGTAGAGCATGGTTTAACCTCTTAACACTTGCAGCAAATTGATCTATTCTGAGTTATTATTGGTGTCTGATTATTCACAGATGGTTATATTGTTTATTGGTTATGATTGATGATCAGACAGAGAACTATGAGGGGTATGAGTATACATTTTTGATGGATTGGGACTCTCTGAGTCCAATGAGATAGTTTATTTCCAGTTCCGGACACTTACAGATGTGATCAGGCTTATTCTGCTTTTCTGATGTAGTTTTTTCTTCACAGATTGATTTGTTTGAGCAGGGAGATGTTTTAGTTGGATCTCCTAGGGCGTTGTATGGGCATAGGGGGGTGCAACCACTTGTTTGTACCATTGTACCCCCATCCCAAAGAGCTTGGAGGGATCGATTTGACAACGCAGGCACCCTAGGAGGCTGTTTTAGCAGTATCACGTTTCCTGAGGCAGATTAAAAAATGATCAAATGGCTATTGAAGAAATCGATTTGGGCTACTGAGGCAAAGAAATGGCATGGGGTGAGTCACAATGATGAGAGTGATGTCTTCCACACCTTCTCCAGCAGTTTCAACATTTTATGGGGCCCGCACCTATTTTTGGGCAAATTTTATATATTTTATGGAGCTTTTTGGGAGACCCACGATTTCCTCAAGGAGGCACAAAAGTCAAAATTTTAAATTGTTATATTATTTATTGTGGCATGGGAATACCCAAACGGAGTTAGTCAAACACTCTTTGGACCCACCATGTGCTTTCATTTATTTCTTGTTGAGTGGGTTACCTTTATTTGGGTGGTTTAAGTCCACTTTGGTAAATTATAATTATATTGATCCATGTATTGTATGTTGAGCTCATCTCAACCATTGATTAGAACATTGTATCTTTTAATCTTAGCCACTCGTTTTGAAAGTGGTTAGGATTTGGTTATGATTGAGGTTCTCTCATTTCTATTTAAAGGAGAGAGCTTCTCATTTGTAAGGGGTCTTTGGCTCTTGGATCTGAATAATAGAAAGACTTTTTTCTGTGGAAATTTTTCTGGATTTGCTTTGCATCTGATGTGCTCAATTGGTGATTAGCTTGTCTTCAGCTTACTAGCATCGTGGAAATTCTCGTGAGATCTATTTTTTTCGTGGCTATCATTGTTTTGTCTACAGGAGGGCATTTTGGCTGGAGCGTTTTTGTAGGGGGACCTCAACTCGCTCGGTTCTCTTCGTCTTGGATCAGGGGGTCTTCATTAGTTTCATTGCGATCTATGATTACTCCATTTTACTGTCTTGTAGTATTCAATTTCTTTATTTTGTATGTGCAAATCTGATATGGTTGACGTTTGCTCATGCAGGGTAGGGGGCGCTTTGATGGCTTGGAGCTTGCATATGCCATAGAAATCACGGGGATCTTCCAGGATTGATCGGGATAGCTAGGATCGTCACTGTTACAAACTTCTACAAGTTTACCTAGGTAAGATCCACATGTAAGTTCTTCTTTTTTGATCTTATTCCATTGTACCTTGCTGAAAATTAACTATTTTTTGAAAACTCCTAAATCATAAAAACCTAAAAAATCAAATAATCAGGGAACCGTCCGATCTTTTGCCAAACTATTTCTGGGTTTCATAGATCGGGCCTCCCCCTAACTAAATCAACTGGAACGCTGGTCAAATTCCTCATAGATTGACCTAGATCTGATTTTTCAGTAGAAAACTGCATAACCCCCCACTGAAAAAATTGACCTGCTAGGGTTTTGAGTTTTTCTGATTTTTGACTTCACAGAAGGATAGATCGGGTCTTGGGTAGTCCAAATCAACCCCAACGCTGTGAAGAGGCTCAACAGTTTGACCGGGATCTGAAAAATAGACTGAAACTGCCTTAGCGCCCTCATTGAAAATTGGCCTGTTTCGGAAGTAGGTTTTTCTGAAATCTGACATGATAAGCTGATAGATTGGGTCTCAAGCATCTCAGAACACCCTCAACGCTGAGCTGATTCCTCTTGGTTTGCCCTAGATCTGAAAAAATCAGTTTTTAGTCTCCTAGCCCCATCATCAGATTTTGACTTTTTTACATCTGATTTTTCTGCTGTTTTCCTGATTTGGGCTTGTAGATCAGGTCTCCTTGATCTCTTCTCATCCTCAACGCTGAGTCATCAGCCTTCTGGTACCCCCTAAAGCTTTAGATTTGTCTTCCTAGGCCCTAGCGCTAGCTATCTACTGAGCTGGGTTTCCAGTACCTTGGCTTTTCTCGACCAATTGCTTTCTGGTTTCGTAGATCAAGGTGTTTCCCAAGTGGGTTTCCTGAAACGTTGTCTTACTGCTGACTCCATTTCCCAATGCATACAAAGTACTGATCTTCAAGCTAGCGCTGCCCTTAGGCTCTTAGCCGTTGCCATCAACCAACATTCACTGATAGCTCAAACACCTTTTACTAAGTCTGATTTCTAGGTACTGGATAGTCCCAACTCTATTTGTGCTCGCCCTGTCATAGTTACGTTTCCCAAGACAGTTGCTAGTACCTAAACCCTAGAGCTAGGGTTCCCATTCACCTTGCACCTTAAGTGCCCTGAAGCCCCATCTGATCTTCTTCTGGTGTCTAGGTTCGATCTCTCCTGTCGGGAGCAGATTCAGGTCTCCCCCATTGTTGTTCTGGACTAGGATAACCTAAAGTGAAGGCTGCCTTGATTGGCGTGACAACCATCCATTTGGGAGTCTAGGCAGTCGTGGTTCCACCCCTTAGTTGCTTGTCCCTCTACCATCCATTCTGGATCCACCTTAAGCAGGCAACTACAAGGCAGGTGATAATCGGTTCCAAGACCCTAATTCTAGGTTCATGCACAACTCACTTAGTGTGTTAGAAATGTGCATCACAAATAGTTTAATTTGCATGCATGCACATGCACCTACTCATCATGCAGATGCAACCTCCATGCACATGCATCATGCATCATGCATCTCACCCATTCGAAACTTGTGCACCACTGCACTCCTCTCATCCGTGTTATATAAAATTTATATAACATACCATAAATTAATAATATTAAATATTAATATTAATTATTAATATTAATATAAATTAATATTAATTATTAATATTAATATAAATTAATATTAATAATTAATAATTATTAACTAAGAAATAATCATGAAAAGTCAAAAGACATGACTTATATTCAAAAGGCACGAAATGACTTATAAAGCCCAAAACAATGCAATTGCAAAATATCATCTTATATCTTTTATCATTTACGTTATATTTCATTTACGAAATATTTATCTTATTTACATTGGGTTTTCCTGTATGAAAACAGTTCTTTACTGTTTCAGTGCTATCTGAGCCAATCTGATTTTGGCTTGTGGCCGAAATGGTCAAGGCTTCCTTGAATTAGGTCTTTGACCTTACTCAAAAGAAAGAGAGAGTTAAAAAAAGTGAAAAAAGTAAAAACAAAGAACTAAAAGAAGTAAAGAGAAAATAAAATATAGAAACCGCACATGGTTTTAAAAAAAAACTATACATGGCGACTCCATTGAAGGGATAAAACCCTACTTTCTCATAATTTTGTTGAGACTCGTTGTGTGTAGATGAGCTCATATGACATAGTAAAACTTTAAATGCTCATTATTTGACAGCTCTGGTTCAATACAAAATACATGGTTGATATATGCTATTGATAAGCCGTTATGGATGATGAATATTATCGTGCTCAAATTTCCAATGCATATCCTCCCATCGATTTCTCGGGCATCCCGGGTTTTCCTAACCATGAACCATATCTCCAGGATAAAGGATATGTTTAGGCTCCAATTTTTTGTGGAAATGGTGATTCAATTGTCTGTCACATCATATTATTTCTTTCATTTGTGAACAAGCTCAACATGCTTCATAGGGATAATATGATGCATATTTTTGCTAATTCTTTGGAAAAGAAGGCTTGGATATGGTTTTGTGGTCTTCCTGATAAATGCATTACCTCCCTTGAAGACTTATGTGCTATGTTTTTTGAGAGGTGGCATAATGGTGAGGGAGATATGGTAACTGTTGTAGAAAGGGCCCTCACCTACCTAAAGGAGCTAAAGGAGCCCATGACTTCCATTATAGATGAGCACACTCGGGATGATCCTATTGAAGAGCTTCACGAGGAACCCATGATTGAACACATTGTTGAAGACTCTCCTCATGTCACTTTAACTGAAAACATTGAAGATTTGAGGTATTCTCAAGATTGTTGCAATGCTAATATTTTTCCAGAAAGCCCTCATGAGGAAACCATTACAGAGATCGACACTTAGGAAGAAATTTATGATGTGTATGATGACACTCCTCTATGTTCATCACTTAGGGATGAAGTTTTGGAAAGTTTAACTTCTCGTAATATCTTTGAAACCAAAACTTTGAAGGATGATTATTATGAATATGAGGAGGGTAGTTATATCTTAGGATGTGATACCAGCAAGGAAGACTCTCTTATATCCAACATAGATGGGAGTGATGACTATTGGAATTTCATAGATAATCCAACTTGTGAAAATCTTAATGAGAATCCCATCCATGATATGTCCAGCAAGGGGAGTGTCTATTAAAAAATTTGTGAAAGTCCAATCTACGATACGTCTATATAGGGGAGTGCGGATCTGGATACCTGGGAAAATATTAGTATGGAAGAGGAGCATTCAGAATTTTCACATGATTATTTAGAGTCATATCATGCAGAGTCGCACAAAGTTAACAATAATGAATACATTGAGAAGCAGTGTTGTGAAAAGTTAAATGTGATTCAGTCAGTGGAATTTCAGTTTCAGCCATCTTCTTCACATGTAGAGGTTCCTTATGATCTGGAGCTACTTGGGGCTTATGCAACGCGTTATCATTTGATATGCAACGCGTTATCATTTGATAAGCCCTGATGATTAGTATGATGATGTAGTCAGTCTGCCTCATCTTGCCGATTGGTATATCAGTTCTATCCAATCATGGATAGAAGTAGCCTGCATGAGCACATACTAGTTTGGGAAGAACTTTAATGACTTTATTCATGCTTATGATTTCCCATCCAACCAGCCCATTCCGGATCATCACGCAGGTTTGCATTTTCTGAATAAAGTATCCTTACTTTGGTTGGTAACCAAAGACAAAGAATTTTTTTTTTAATGTTAATAAAATGATTAGGTGGTTACATTGGATTTCTGATTACACTTAACCCTTTTTATATCATGCTTAGATTAGGAAAATAAGCTCGTTAAAAGAAAGCATTACTTTCTGCATTTCTGTTTTGTACTTAGGTATAATAAAACTTTTCTTTCATTAGTTAGCTACATTTATTTTGTTTAAATAAATTAGCTAAATGGTTTATTTGGATTTTATATAAAGCTTGGGCTACTGAGGTTTTCTTGTCAAGTTGAGATGTTTTTACAGGTTATATAAAGTAGAGATTTTGGTTTTCTCGTATCCTCTCCTTGCCCTATAACCAGATCAAGCACGTGTCCCGCAGTTGGAGCCAGATGTTACCACCTAAGTTGTACTTGGTAGTTTTATCAAGCGAGTCGGCGAAGTAGAACAAGTACACTTGTTCTTGATCAATGTTCAGAAGTCCGCCGACCTTTTTCTGGGAGTTTGTTCAAAATTTTTTATAACACATGTTCATACCCCCTTGGGGAATTTGTAAAAAATGTCTTAGCATTTAATTTTTTATAAAAGGCTCGGCTTCCTAGACTTAAGCATCAAGCCGACTAGCCCAGAGTGTTTTTTCCCTCGGTTATTATTGGTTGTTGAACAAACGACTAATAATTTCTGAGTTTTTCACTCACACCTCAAAAGTTGGGGTAGTCGTCTTGGTGTTTCGACCTTAGGATGTTATTAGAGTCTTCGTGTCAGTGTTTTTCAACATGCTAGGCATTGATTTTGAGTCGTATGGACATGTCCTAGGTCTCCCTAGAGTTTCGTCAATTTTCGAGAAATATATATATATATATATATATATATATATATATATATTCCGTTTTTAAAGCCATTTTTAATGGTTTAATTAGAAAATTTCAAAATTTAATAAAAGTTAGATACAGAGTCTGTTTTTGACATGAGGACACTCGTTTTCACACCCGGAGTGTCCAATTTACCCTAGGGACCACTTTCCACATCAGTCAGGCAGTCGGAACACCCCATGGAGCATTATTCAGCTAAAGATGCATCAGAAGAGCAATTTAATGCTAAATTACATCAAATTAGCACCAAAGTCAATGTTTGAAAAGTCAAAAAATAAGTCAAAAGGAGAGTTGGGTGACATGGCAAATGGGTCCCCATGGGTAGCAACTTCACTAAAACTTAAAAGGTGACTTGAATTATGGATAAGGTAATGAGTTTATTATTATTTGGAGACCCCACCACAAATTCCTAAGTCACCTTCACGTGAATAATTCTAACCTCTCTTGAATTCGCATGGTATGTGATGTAACATGGCATTCTTGTCTCCTTTAATGGGCTACCTCATCCCATGTTAAAGGTGTCACATTTAAATATTTTTTGGAGGCTAGCAAACCATATTTAAGATATGCGCCTTCCTCTTCATTGCTGGCGACTAGGTTACTTGGCATATGGCGATTGGATTGTGATGACTACCTCCAATCCGCTCTTCTTTAACTTAAAGCAGATCTCTCAACATTTCGTGAACTCAAAGCTCACGCTTTGTAATCTCTAAAATTAAGGGTGTGCGTCTCCATATGAGCTCACGGCTAAGGTAAGGTGGTATTTATTGGATGGATTGGTGGGGATCAAATTGAGAGGTGGCACCTACCTCTTCACTTAAACTAAAGCTCAATTCCATAAAGTGGACTTCAACTTCACTCTTCTGTCAGTTGGTGATCCATCCCCCCTGGGTCATTTTTGTTATTTAAGCAGGGCTCCTTTACTCATTTTTGCATGGTCAAAGGACCGAAGGAATGCTGTTGCTTGTATTGTATTGTTTACCATTTGGAATAAAGAAGGATTTGGAGGCAAGATCTATGGTGTAATGTTTTTCATGTGTGGATGGTGATTGTCAAGTGCTTATGAGGTATAATCTGTATTATTAGCCTTTGTTTTTTGTTGGTTAATTGTGGGCCTTGATGGGGAGCTCCCTCCCGGTGGGGTAAGAGATTATTCTAGTTTGATTTATGCTCTTACTATTCGCTTGTTTCAGATCTCTTGGAGTTGCATGTATTTTAAGTTTAATTGCATGCTTTCTAATTGTCTTTTTCCAGCAACACCTATGTTTTAACCATCTGTTTGTGCAAGGAATTCTAAGTTGCAGGTGATCTTACTTGTAGAAGGGGTTGAGCTAGTTTGAATCTTCCTCATCTTCAAGATCTTTTTGAGGACATAGTCCCTCGGTGTTCCACCAAAGCAAACTCCATGGCCCAACATTTCGAGGCTTCCAATACTCTTTCTATCTCTCTTTCCTTCATTTTTTAAAGAAAAATTAAATCTTTCTCGGTTACGGTTACTCTCATGCTTAAGTAGTTTAGTTTATCTTTCAAGCAATATCTAAAGGGTAATCTATTTAAGCATGTATCTCGATCTAGAAACATAAAGTAATATTTTCAAAGTAGATCTAGTTTTTATTAAGTACTTGTGCATATTTCCAATCTTTCAGTACTTAATATTTTTATGTTCTTAACGCTTTATTTGTCACATTTGGTGCATTACAGGTGGCTGGTTTTTCACTTTTATTGCCAGAACAAGGAGAAGTGTTGCCGGAAAATCAAAGATCTAAGTTGTTCAAAGACCTCTCGGAGCACCACTCTAGATCTTGTCTTACTCATAAAACCTATAAGCCTTTGGATCCAGATCTGTAAGGACCATTGGCATCCACCTCAAGCATTGTAAATACCATTAATAAAGATCTTTCTGAGTAGGCTCTTCAAAACCCACTCCCCATCCCCTCTGGGGGGATTTGTGTCGGTGTCTTTTTTTTATGATTTTCCAGTTTTAGTTAGTTTTATTTTTATTTCTGATTTAGTTGTTTATTTGATCAAGGAAGTAAAAGAAATACTTACCCCACGCTCTCCCGAGTACCCCGAAAGGGTGAAAGAGATTCGTGGTAGGATTAATTAGAAACTATTTCTTTTATTTATTTGTTCGTAATTTTTTAAATCAATCCGACCGTTGCTTTCCTGAGTACCCGAAAGGTGAAAGAGACTCTTCGGTTGTCATCTAAACAACTCATTGTTACGTCTCTAATAAAATAAACCAAGACTCCTTCCTCGTATGCTCTACATCGCTGCAGCTTGTCTTATCAGTTGGTTGTATCAAAATGAGATACCAGTTACTAGATTTAATAGGAAAATCCACACAAGTGATTTTTTCGAGAACTCGAAAGGTTGCAAAAGGTAACTACTACAGAGTCAGGGGGCTACTCCAAGCAGGTTCATCCATGCCCCGTTGGACACTTGGTATTACCGCTTTAGCACTCAGTTCGAAGGGACTTGACCTATTGGACCAAACCCACAATTAACCCACGCCCTTAATTACTCATTAATAATTTTAAAATTGACCAACGAGACAACTGCAATACTTACACGACACAACAACACTCCACTTTTACAAGCACTCTATATTCATCGGCACTGGTCTGTTTTACTTTCAATGCTTAAATCAATTATTGCAAAATGTCGTGAATGGTGCTTACATTGTCATATGTTGTTGATGTGATCTCTTTCTTGCAATAGTCCGTTGTGTGATTTTATCCATTTTATATTAACTCCTAGATTTAGTCTTTTCTTTCGTAGACTAAAAACCATAGATTTTCTTTTAATAGGGTCTACCCCCCTTGGCTTCGTTAGGAGTTGGCCTAAACGGAGGAGTTAAGAACAAAGTGACAGCCTTGACTCGAGCCTTGCCCCTAAGGACGCACCTAGTGGCTTGAAGATTTCTGCCACACCCAAAACCCCCCGAGGTGCGTGAAAGGCGGCAACACACTCTTCATATCCGTGTTATATAAAAGTTATATAACATGCAATAAATTAATAATATTAAATATTAATATTAATATAAATTAATATTAATATAAATTAATATTAATAATTATTAATTATTAACTAAGAAATAATTATGAAAAGTCAAAAGACATGACTTATATTCAAAAGGCGTGAAATGACTTATAAAGCCCAAAGCAATGCAATTGTAAAATATCATCTTATATCTTTTATCATTTATGTTATATTTCATTTATGGAATATTTATCTTATTTACATTGGGTTTTCCCGCAAGAAAACAGTTCTTTACTGTTTCAGTGGTATTAGAGACAATCTGATTTTGGCTTGTGGCCAAAATTGTCAAGGCTCCCTTGAATTAGGTCTTTGAACTTACTCAAAAGAAAGAGAGACTTAAAAAAAGGGTTAAAAAAGAAGTAAAGAGAAAATAAAATATAAAAACCGCACATGGTTTCTGAAAAAAACTATACATGGTTTATTTTCCAACAACAAACAACACAATTTAACTATTACACAAATATTGTTATTAATTATAATAACACATATTATTACTATTATTATTATTATAGATATAGTTATTAATTTTAATAACTATTGGGAAAACAAACAGAAAAAAGGGAAAAAAATCAAAAGGGATTAATAATTATTATTTTGAAATAATAATTATTTTTGGAAAAGAAAAAGGTTATTTAATCTAATAAGAAGAACTTAGAAGACAAGAGGTTTTAGTCAAAGGAAGACAAATTATCGCTGAAAAAGTTAAAATCAAAGGAAGACCAAATTATCATCAAAAGAAATCAAAAGACAAGGAATACCATGGAAACCAGTTTACAATTATAAGTAGAAAAATTAGAAGGTATTTAAGGTGTTATCAAAGACCCAATGATGAATTGCTAGACATGAATAACAATTTGGAAATAAGGATTAAAATACATGAGATTCAAAAGGAGTTAAAGAAAGAGAAATTTTTGACCAAAAAAATGATATAGAAAAATTGTGTGCGAAAATTGAGGAATTAAAAGACAAAAAGGATTTCAATCAGAGATTAAAAAATCAGGATATAAAGAAAGAGTTCAACGAGTATAAAGAAGAAATAATACGCTTGAGCAAAATCGTTAATGACAAGGATGAAGAACTGACGCAGATACGAAAGAAATTAAAAGATCAAGAATCAGAAGTCAGCCAATGTCGACAGCAGATAAAAGTTCTTCAACAACAAAATGACGACTCTAAAAAGGCACACAACCTAGAGATCGCAAAAAGTAATAAAGCATTATCCAATAATTCTGAAGAAATTTTCAGATTAAAAAACCACAATAAGACGTTAGTCACGAAAATTAAGAAGTTGAAAAATAGTCGAACGGTAGAACACTCTACATAAGACATTGAAGGAAACTTCTAGGCAAGTAAGAAGAAAATAGCTGCATCAAAAATCATAACGAAGATCTTAAACAACTTAAGAATTCCAAAGATGACAGAAAGTCACAAGTAGAATTGATTAAGAACTTTCAAAGTGACAACATGCAGTTAGAAAACAAGTTGGAAAAGATACAGAACAAAACATTAAAACCTCAAGGGATGAAAATACAACTTCCAGCTCAAATCAATGCTCAAAAGACGACGCTCGTAAAATTTAATGACATTGTGAAAATTCTCTATCGACACCCCGGTCATAAAAATCAATATCCTAAAAATGGGGAAATGTCGAAAGATAATGGTACTAATGTGATCAAAGCTCCCAAAGCTCTCGAACAACAAAGATAGGGGAAATGTCGAAAGATAATGGACTCTTCATTCTTGTACTTCTTTTGTTTTTGGAGACCTAGGACTTTGATTTTATTAGGAGGCCTTCTTCATTGGCAAGTTTTCTATGTGCTTCTTCATTTCTTGATTTTTTTTATTTTGACTTGTTCTTTAGCTTACTTTGACTTTTGCAAGTACAAGGAGTCTTGGACTAGGAGCTTCATTCTCATGCCTTTATTTTTAAGGCATAGGAAGGGGCAAAGACTTTCATGTATCAAGTCTAGGAGAAATCATTGCACCATGGCAACTCACCCCCTTGATGACAACCAACCCTAGGGTTTTACAAGTGAGTCTCCCTACCATCAGGAAACATTGTTGCAACACAACCTTGCGATAGACACAAAGGGAAAACTAGGACGCCTTCATGGTAAAGGGGTCGTAGAGGGGAGATCAAGAGTTCATCTTTATTAACCTCAGATATAGGATGCAAACCTTAATTATGGAATGGAATGGATGATGGATGAATGGCCATAATATGGACCTCTGGAAGGGGGTACAGTTCCTTGCAAAATGCTAAAAAATGTCCTAGGCTCATTGGTACATATCAAGGATCTACTTCCCTTGACAACTTGAAAGTGTGATACTCCTAGCTATACTTATAAAACAATCAATACATCAACTATGGCAATAACAACATATAGTACATCATCATGGCATGGCAAAGCAGAATCATTGGCATATTTGGTCGTCA
Organism: Pseudotsuga menziesii; assembly: GCA_001517045.1. Taxonomy (NCBI): domain Eukaryota; kingdom Viridiplantae; phylum Streptophyta; class Pinopsida; order Pinales; family Pinaceae; genus Pseudotsuga; species Pseudotsuga menziesii. Next base: position 1,388,488 of record LPNX010749050.1, on the reverse strand, counting down.
CATTATACATCTCATCATATCAAAGGGTATGCCTAAGAGCAACAAAGATAGGGATCAATACTTTGGATTGCATTTTGCTCAAAAAACAAAAAATTGTTTAGAAAAAGGTATGCCCATAAGATGTGGCATAACATTTGGCTCCATGGGGGATAAGTGCTCTAAGGAAAAGAGTAGTTGAAAACCTTAGCATCTCTAGTACGACAACAGTAAGTGAAGTACCTACAATAACACTTATACCTTTCTCATAGATCATTCATTATATTTTCAAAATGAAAATAAAGTAGATAGGAAAATAAAAGGCTATAAGTAAATGCTCAAAAGTGTCTAATTCTAAATGGTCAAAATTGTCTAAGTCTAATCTAAGCATTGAAAACATTTAAATGCTCAAATTGTTTAATCTAGGAATGAAGCACAAAATTGAGTCCTAATATAACCATGAGAGATTTAGATAATCAAGGAACCTTTGGATGATAATGTTTTAGAAAATCAACAATCATAGAAGTGTCAAATCATGTTTTAGAATAGGTATTGTTGTGCCACACTTTGTGGGGCACCTTTTTCATAGTTTTGTTTTGAGCAAGATGCAAGCCAAAATATTGAGGCCTATCTTTATTTCTTTTAGACCTCCCCATTTAAAAGAAGAGATGAATGTGATGATCAGTAATATCACAATGTTTGTTGCTATGCGAATACCTAAGTAGTAGGGGTACTCGTACTCGGGGGTAGGGTACACATACCTGTACCAAAAACTCGTACCCATGTACCTAAAACGAGGGTTAGATGCCACGAACGTAACCGACCGTACCTGAAATTGCAGTGCTGTACCCGAGACACTGACAAGATTTTAAGGGACGTCATGGGAAATGGGGACATCATATGCTGATTATGGGGACTTTTAGGAATGTGCAGACAATTACCCGTGGACCTATGGGTCTTGAAAACTTAAAAAAATACAAAATTTTGGTTGAGAATTTGGGGGAATACGTGGGCCCCTCTCCCAAGCCCTAACTCAACCATCTATAAGCATTTGTTTTCCCATTTGATATTTCTCATTCTTATTTCTCTCATTGTTTGTCTCAACAATGAAGTAAGTTGGAGAAAGAGGGCAGCAATAGTGTTGAACGAGAAGAACAATCCAATAGGAAACATGAAGGCAGTGAGGAGGTTAAGCACAATCCAATTCCAACAGTGAGGAGAAAGGGGAATCTGAAAATTATTGCGAAACAATCTAGTAGTTAGGAGAAATAGTCTAACAGTGAGGAAAACTACATAATCTAGTAGTGAAGGTAGTTCATTTTCGAAACACCTCTTTTTTTTTGAGTTTCACTTCTCGTTATTTCTCCAAATTCCAAAATGTTTTCATCAAAGACAAATCCTCGATATCCATTGCGGAAATATGTGAAGAGGTCAAAACCGACAAAGGGTGGATGGGGAACAACCTTAATAAAATGCAATTTTTCTAACGCTGAATTGATAGGCATCTACACTAGAGTTAAAGCACATTTTATGAATATTGCAAGCAAAGGTGTTGAGTGTTGTTTTGGAGACCTAGTGGATCCCATTAGACTCCCTAATGCACAAAGGCAGTAACAAAGGGTTGATGGTAAGGCAAGCAAGTCAGTTTTAATGCCATGCTGTAATGTTAGTGACAATGATGACTCCAATGATGAAGAAATGTCATCTGCTGATGAAGTTTAGTTTGGTGATGAGAATGTGCCATCAAAAGCATAAAAAAACGCTACAACTCAATCACACAATAAGCCTAAGCTTGGTGGCCTTTATGACATGTTTGATATGAAAGGCAGGGAGGGTGTTGATATTGCAATAGCAAGATTTTTTCTTGCATGTGGCATTTCTTTCAATGTAGCTCGTTCACCATATTTTGATCAAATGGTCCATTCCATTAATAATGGACCTACAAGGTATAAGGCACTTGGATATGACAAGCTTAAAACTTTGTTGGTGGACAAGGATAAAGCACATCTTGAGAAGATGATGGTGATATTGAAGGCATCTTGGAGTCGAGAAGGATGCTCCATTTTTATGGATGGTTGGACTGATTGTTGGAATCGTCCATTGATAAATATCATTGTCTCTTCAATTTCCAGCCCATATTTTCTAAAGGTCATTGATTGTTCTGGACAAGAAAAGAACACTTTATTATTGAAAGATCAATTATGTGATGCTATTGTGGAGGTGGGGCTATCGAATGTTGTTCAAGTTGTTACCGATGGACCAAAAGGAGTACAAGTTAGTGACAAGTCTAATTTTTTTATTTTAAAATTTAAATTTACATTAATTACAATTTTGATTTTTAGTTTCAACTCTGAATTTTTTTTTCTAATTTTTAATATTTAGTCATAGAATCATAAATCACTGTAAAAATCTAATTTTTTTATTTGTGAATTCTTAATGTACATAGGCATATCTTTTGGACGCTTTTTGTGTTGCATTCTTTGAATAATGCATTGAAAGACATTAGGAGAATTGAATGGATTCGGGTGTTAATTAAGAATGGTCGCAAAATTCAGAGGTTCATATGCAACCACCACCATTCATAAGCCATTTATTCTAGGCATGTGAAAATTGAGCTTCTTAAATCGACTGATACTAGATTTTCCATGTACTACATTCTGCTTAGGAGGCTTGTAGAGATGAAGGGGGCTTTAGCTGCCATAGTTATCAATGATATGTAGGACCAGTGGAAGCTATCTACCTCAGATGTAGCTGTGGAGGTGAAGAGGTTGATTTTGGATGATCTTTTTTGGGTTGATGTCAAATTTGTGGTGGAATTTGTAGAGCGAATATGCTTTTCTATGTGGACATAGATCGTTTATTTCTAGGTGAGATTTATGAAAACATGGACTCTATCTGTGAGAGATCCTACTTTATGGCCACAGTTGAAATCATTTATACATGGGTGATGGAATAAATTGAACACCCCACTTGATATGACAACCTATGTAGTTAATCCAAAATGGGATGATCCCACAACAAGAAGGAGGCCTCCTTTCCAAGATAGAGAGGTGGTGAAAGGGTTTATGATTGCTATTAATTTTTTTTTTTATGTTTTTACAGAAGAGGCCTTTGAGATACGATCTCAATTTGCCAAATTTTCAATGAGCCGAACTAAAGTTCGCTCACACAAATATTACCAAAATACTTGGAATAATATATGGAAAACCATTTGGATAAAAGAATATATGTATAAAACTATGAGATAAGATATGATGCTTTACAAATGTATAAAGGCCCATATATATGTTTACTAGAAGGGCACAAGGTGACTCTTCGTAAAGAGTTATAACCTTTAATAATTAATATTATTTTAATTATCATTTATTAATATTAATATATTGATATTATTATATATTTTTATTATGTTATTATTTAAGATTATGTTTGTTACATTGTCTTCCCCTTAAGGGAAGCTTTGTCCTCAAAGCTTATTGAAGACAAGACTTACGTCTAGTTACTTTGCTTGTAATGTCATCTCTCGATCTTTTGTGTTAGTAATTGCGACTCTTGATGAAACAAAACGATATGAGTTACGAATTCCCAATAGAAAATTCCGCATCGTTCGTGACGTTGTCCATCCGAGATCTATTTTCATTGGAGCTGTTTGTTGATTTTGTGTTTTTTCTCTCTTGAAATCATAACTCCTCTGTTTATGTTCATTTTGATCCTGTCGTTGGTCAAAATATTTTTTATAATTTGGGTGTTGATAAGAAGTTTTTGTTGTTTGTTTTTTTATTGTATTGACTTCTTGTTCCTCAATTTGAATTTGTTTTCCTGAGAGTCTGGATGGCTCCTTCTGGATTTGCTCCAATTTATTTTTGAACAACTGGTTATCATACTGAATATTTTTGAACTTTTCTTCTTGCGACTTTTCGTCCTTTCTTAATTTCTTAATTTGTTATAGCAATTCTTGATTAATTCTTTTTAAAGAAGAATTTTCTTCATCATTTCTTGTTAGTTTGGTCTAAAGATCTTGATTGTGATTTTTTAGATTGCAATTCTCTTCGATCTTTTCTAACAACTTCTTCTCAATATGTTCATGAGATTGTTTCGACTTTCGATTGTTCTTTAATTTCTTGATTTTGGTGACTATGGTTTTGTTATGATTCCTCAATCGGATGATTTCATCCTTATTGTTTGAGATTGTTTCATTGATCTTTTCAGTCTCTAATTTGTGAGTATTTTGAATGTCGTTTTTTGTTGTTGAAGCTCTTTAATTTGTTGTTGATGTCGACCGACTTCTAATACTTGGCATTTTAATTTCTCTTGGATCTGTGCAATTTCCTCGTCTTTGCTGATGATGATTTTGTTTAAACGCTTTACTTCTTCTTCTAAGCCTTCATAGTTTCCATAAGTTGATCCTTCGTCTATATTTTGTGATTGGGGAACTCCCACTGATAGATCATGTATCGTAATTTTATTCCTCCCATGGAAGAATTTCATGAACTTCCTTTTTGTTTTGATGAGGAATGTTCCCAATGTTTCCAGCTAGTTGGAACCCAACATGTCAATAAGATTATCGTCTATAGTTGCAACGGTGAATTGGGATTCAAAATTATAATTACTGATCTGTAATGGTAATTCATTTATTTGATCTTCATTCGATTCATTCTTCTTTATACTTGATTCTTGAACTTGTAGTTGATTAGCAACATTAACATTAATGAATTTGTCTTTATTAGATGGACAAATAGCAATGGCAACAAGACTTTCATCAATTATTCCATGAACTTTCAACATTGCCTCTGGCTCTTTTGATGGAACCTGGGAGAATCCTTTTCTCTCATTAGTATATTCCATTTTGATCAGTATTTTTCTAAAATAATTATTATTTTAAAATAATATTTATGAAGTAGCTTTGGACCCTTATTTTAAAAAGAAGTGATAATAATAATAATTATTAAAAACTAATAATAATATAATTATAAAAACTTTATAATATCAAAATATTGTAATTATAAAAGCCTTTTGAAACTTCAATAATATTGTAATTTACCCTTAAATTAAACTTTGGACCTCTTTTTATTTTGTCCTCGATGGTGCCTTAAGGAATAAATATATGTTCAATGAAACCTTTTAAGATATCATCCACCATATAATTTTTTTCCTTTTTTAATTGTATACTTTTCCCTTTAATCTTCACGAATTAGATCTTCACTTTATAGTGTAATGGCATCTAATATATTAACCCACTCTTTTAATAACTTGTTGACTCTGTAAAAAGTATAAAGTCGTGACTTATGAAGGGGCGGCGTGTCTTCTTTTAAAAAAAATATCAATTTCAACTTTAATATGACAGATTTTCTGAGCAACGGTTTGTCTTTAGATTATGGATTGATTTTGTCTACTACTACCAATTGGCAGCGCTTTTAAATATCGAATGCTGACACGATCCAACGACTTTTGTCACATACAGGGCGTAGAGAGAACGAATGTATAGTTCTCCAAGGGTTTCTTATGTTACTCTGTTCATGTATCGATATATGTTAGGATATTTAGACACTTAGGAGTTAGTTAAGATCAACTTGTGTAATATATCCGTTAGGTAAAGTGTGTTTCTTTAGTATGCATTTGTAAATATTCTAATCCGACGGTCACGATATGTTCTAGAAATAAAGTGATCCGATGGTTCAACTTCTCTTAGATCATACCTACCATTGATCCGTGGCTTAACACTCGATTGGTCCATGATCTCTATTTAAAGAGCATGGAGGGTCCTTGGCTAGTTGATCGATTATGAGAAGCTCATTTGTAACTTTCTTCTTTTACATAATAAATTGCTCCAAGTAGCTATTTGGCTAGGGCCGTGGACTGTTTCCCTCTCGAGGGTTTTAACCACGTGACAAACATCGGTGTATTGATCTGTGATCTATTTGTGTGAAGTGGTTGCTCTAGGTGTTCGGTCTTTTGGGAGTACCTTGTGTACCCGAACAATATATCCTCACGAAACTGTGTGTAATAACAAAATTCTTTATAGTGAGGAACAATCTTTTTGCTGATAGTTCTACCTACCTACAAATATTTTCATGCAACACTGATAATATCATTTGATAATTTTTTAAGTAATATAACTTCACTAGTTTTGGTTTTAGAGTTGTAATATATATATATATATACACACACAATTTTGTGCTTTTCTTTTGCCACAAAATTCGATTTAAATGACCAACAACTGGCTTGTCAAAGACCTGCAAGTTCAGAGAAACTCTATTTGAATGTGTGCTGAGATGGCGTAACTAATGGTGCAGGTTCGCAGATGGAGAGTTTGGGTAGAGGCACACAGAGATGTAAGCGCGGAGGATTGCTTGATGAGGGAAGAGGAGAGGTGCTACATGGAGAGTAGTGAGGGAGCATGTAGGCGGCGAGGTTGTGAGCGGTGGGGAATAGTGGCAAATAGTTGGTGTGATGAAAGGAAGAGAATGGGACCAGGGATGGCAGCATCACAACTTTCTTTAGATTTCCTTGTAGTAGATGATTCCTTCAGAACTTCTGAATTAAGTGGTTACAAGCCAAGTTTCAGAGAAGCTCTGAAGAGTTGGTGGCCAAAAGCCAAAATGAAGCCCAAGAAGGGGCTTTGATACCAAATGAGCGGAACAAAAGTTCGCTCACACAAATATTACCAAAATACTTGGAATCCTACTAACCTATCCAGAGAATGATCAAAGGGGAGACCCTACTAACCTATAAGGGCTAGCGCACCTACTCAAAGCACTTCTAGGGTTATGCAATAAATGAAAGACGAGAGATAATGAGTGGAAGTCTAGATTATGGAATAGATGCGGTATAGAGGTTAGGGCAAATTTGGGGAGGCTTAGTAAATAGGGAAAATGACCCAACTTAATTGGAAATGTACCACGAAGAAGTTAATAACGTAGATCTAGAGAGATCTAGCCAAAGAGAAGGAAATCCTAATGGGACCCACCTAGGGTTTATGCAAAAGTGGACAAAGTGGACCTAAAAGAGTAGACCAGGATGAAAAATGACTAGACCTAATAGATTGAATGGTAGATCTGTGAAATTAAAGTTGTTTCAAGCATACCCAACTGATAGATCTGAAAAATAGACCACCCACCCAAGGAGGGCGGCCCACCTAGAGATACTAGTGCTAGATCCCAGGGCAAATGGAGTCCGATTTTATTGAAATTTGAGGTATAGGGTTTATTAAATTATCTCCAAGTGGGTTTTGATGGCATCATAAAAAACTCACCGGATTTATCAGATCTACAGAACTAGGGTTTTAAAATGAAGGTTTGGTTGCGACAATTAGATCAAGCCCCCCCCCCAAAAAAAAATGCAAATGTACGTGGAAATACTTGCTACTAACCTTGTATGGTGATGATGTTCCTTTTCCAATCAATTACGAGCATTTTCCATGCAATGCCAAGTGAAATTGATTTCTCTTCCAAGAGATCAAATTGCCTTCCTCCTGCAAAAGAGATCTACCTATGAGAATCGATTTGGAAAAAGAAGATGATAATCAATGAAGAGAAGGTAAAAAAGCATCAAGATGATCCTAAGGTACAATAAAGATACTCCCTAAACCCAAAACGATTTGAGGAAGAGATATGGTACTCAGTCACAATAACGTCCCCTTCAAATCACCCTCTCCATCAAAGGTACAACCACCTACAAAAATGTTAGCACGACATAGATCCGCAAAAATGCTAGAAAGATAAAGATTTTCCAATCTCCACACAAGATATTCGATAAAGCTTCCGAGGGTTTTGCAAAATATTTTATTATTCCAAAAGCTTGAGAGCCAAAAGTCCCTTTACAAATGAGAGAGCATCTCAATATACAGAATTATCAAGTACATAATCCCTAGATCCAAAAAGATCAAGGGTCAAGATCATAAGATAGAAACATCCTAATATTTGTCTAAGATTAGCCGGATACATCATACATGGAGCAACTCAATAATAGAGGGGGGCACATCACTAAAATGCCCAAGGAGGGGACACACCACATAAAAAATGACAAATAATCATAAGATAGCACATGGTGGGGCTAGGAGGTTATAATATCCTTCACTAGCATGGCCCCATGGCACAATAATAATATGTAATGGTCAATAATATCATGAAGTGATCAAAATCACTAGGAAGCCCCCCTCAAAAATACATCAAAACGCCCTCAAAATGAAGAAATCAAGGATGTGTGGACCCCATGTAGAGTGAAATTGATGCCAGATGATGAAGGTGACCCAAACACTATGCCTCAGACCAATTCCATGCCATTTCCTTGCCTCATTTTCCCAAATCGATTTCCTTATTAGCCATTTTTTATCATCAAAATGCTGCCTCGAGAACATAAAACTGCCAATATCTCATTGGGGTCAAAAAATTGAAGCCAATTGACTGCACGGATAGGTCCAACACCATAGCAATATGGTACAATTGACTGGCTGCACCCCATGATTCCCTTTGGCGTCCTAGGAGAACTCACCATCATCTGTACTGTGTTTTATTTTTAATTTCCCAGGGCTAAACTGCTTCAAAATACCTGAAATACCCATATCTCTCCTGTAACTGCTTGAAACTGAAAACTGACTGCACCAATGGACAGGATGTCCAAATCAACTAGGAATGAGTACTTATACACCATATGTCCATCGCCAAGGTATGTCAGAGCCCCCATGGATGTCGAAACCATAATAATAATAAAGCTTGTAAATGCTGATAATCATAAAAAAGTAAAGGCTTGGCTCAAAGAACTGCTCAGGAAAAAAAGTAGCCCAACTACTATATATGTGACAACACCTCCCTTGACCTTGAAATCTGGTCTAAAAGTGAAAAGTTAGCACTAAGGTGATAGCGGTGCTCTCTTCTGAAGTTACTCCTTGATAGCAGTAGTGGATTGAAACTTTTCCAACTAAGTGCTAAATCAAGCTGTAATAGGGGGTATCTATTCCACCAAATTCATCTAGGATTTGCATCTAGTGCCGATTGTTGTCGCAAGTATTGGTGGTCAACAAACAGGGACATATAAACAAGTGTGCTGCATATGAAACTTGAACCCGAGTGGGGGATTAAACATCACTTTATTTTTACCAACTCAACAAGCCACCAGTAGCATTTACTGAAACTATTTGACTTTCTAAATGCTTTGAAGCCATCTTGTCAGAAAAAAAACTTATGTAGTGTCTAATTAAGTTTGCTTCATGATCAACAAAATATACCTGCAAGGTAGTTTTATGTCACGTTTCACCAATCTGACCAAGTTGTAACCTATTCCCAATCTAGTTGATTCACATAATGACAATGCATTAAGCATTAAAGGCTACAAGGATAGTGGTTCTAGAAGATAAAAAGAATTTCGAAACAAGAAGTTTCATATCATGACAGGGTTTGATAGGCTATGAAAAAAGGATTTTGATGTATGTAGATTCTAGAAAAATAAAGTTTCGAGTTTATAACTGCGTTACTGCACAACTTTGTGGTATTTGGTGAAAGTTTTTAGTGCATAAAATGATCAATCTGAGATGGTAATATAAGAAATGATATTTATGTTAATGTTGATTAGAGACCAAACTAGGTCAAAGGGACTAGATATTACATCTATCATGAGAAGCACATACAAAAACAAATTTTAGTATTTTACAGTTCTTATGAGAAAGCATACTTGAATTAAACTACAAAATATTTGCTGAAGATTTCAATGAAAGTTTTTAATACAAATTTAATTACGACAAACACACTCAGGAAATAGCCAATAGTAAACCAACCATTAATATTTATCTTGTTTAAGAAACTATATGACTTCATAGAATAATTAATTTTTGAATGATCAGAGTGTGTTCAATTGATTTTGAAAGCGTTGAATTATTCTTTCCTCTTGTATGCTATTACTAAAATTAGATATATTCTATCCTTGCAGATTTCAGCAAAATGGGAAGAAACAAGAAATTCCATAATTACTTCCATCATATTATGTATGAATTTATAAAGAAAAGTGGTGAACAATTTTTTTTTTTCATTCGGTCAAAATAATTTAAAAAATGTGGATATAATTTCCACTTTTCTTCGAAACCTTGAAATCATTTCTTGTGCTGAATCATACCGTAAGGAGTTTGAGACCATTCTTTTATAGTTGAGTAGAATTGTTTAGGAGATATATGACTTTGCATTTTGGATAAGTACAAATTGCCGAGCCATGAAAGTTCGAGTACCTGCCACAAAGAAAGAAACAAATATAAAATAATTTCCACAAGGTGAAAATTTATGTCGATATGCAAGTTGATGACCAAAATCTTTGAGGTGTAGGGTGTGAAGAAAAGGGAATATTGAGCACGATTCTGTTTGTTTAAGGCAATTCCAATGCAATAGCGCAATCGCTGTATATCCTTTTTAAGTAGGATTCTAATTAAAAGCTTAGAGCAATGTTATTGTGAACTTTAGTTCTTTTGGGTTTATGTAGTCGTTTTTTGACTATTATACAATATTCACGTGTACTAATAATAAATAGCATTTGAAAACTCTATGATCTTTTAGACAATAAATGCAAATAATCTATTCAAAGCAGAAAGATCGTACCCATCATCATCTATATAAGAATTATAGGTAAATCTACTAAAATTTAATACCGTATTCAACATTGGAGCTGTGATTGATTCAATCATAGAACTCATGATCAAATATAAAGGATATTACATTATCTTTGATCTCTACTTTAGGCCTTTGTTATGGCTTACAAGGCTAGGAACTTGCAACCAATCTACCTTGAATTTGAGGGAAACGTGCACTACACTAATCAACATGGGTATTACAGAAATAGGATGCATGGCTTTATGTTGAGTCGAGATATTTGGTGTTAAAGAATCTATAGTTCCTTTTATTTAAGATGTTAGTTCTTGAAATTTATATTTTTCTTGCCCCCCCCCCCCAACTTTTTTTATGTATTGATCTAAATTAGATCTATAAAATACTAGAATAATGAGGCTACATAAGTGAGAGTGCCACATGTCTTCATCCTCGAGTAACATGCTCATGGAAGTCCATGCAAGGTGCCATTTTTCCTCTTCTCCTTTGGAACGCGTCTCAAGATAACCTCTAGCAACCACTCTTCATTAAAATGATAAATTGTCCCATTCAGATGGAAGGGGACGCTCTCCAAGAGGCTCTATGTTCAATAAATAAAGTAAATCGATCTCCATGAGAGGTGTGCCCTTGATCCTTGTGCATAATGGAGGCCTTAGGACCACATTTACCCATCATATATCATAAAATAATGTCAACAATAGGCGTGTCCTAGAGAGATGTGCTATAAGAGGTTGTTATGCCTCCTTGGATCTAGTGCCAAATCAATAAAGTAATCCTTAAGGAGTTGTGCCCTTGATTTGTGCGCAATGAGTCTTTGGGCCACTTTGACTTGGCTATATAGTATAGACTAACCCATGAGAATAGATGCACCCTTGAGAAGTGTGCAATGAGACCACATTGACCAAGCCAAGATAATATGGATAGTCCATGGATAATGTTAAGATTTCATATGCTAGACTAGATATCATTAGTGTTCAATCCAAATTCACAACAGTAGCACATGTAGAATCACCGAAAGAAACACAATCACAAGATAGACACAGTATTTATCCTGAGAAACTCTCAAGGGGAAAAAAACCCAACAAAATTTCCTCCGTATAAGATGTATAATGTTGTCCGCCAAATGCACACTGTCAACGGAAATCTTTGGACTGCTGTTTCCCAAGCGGGAAAGGTGTGGCCTTGGGGGCAAGCAAAGAGCCAGGTGCTGTCACCTGATCTCAGCTCCTCCGTTTAGGCTAACTCCTAACGAATCCAAGGGGGGTAATCCCTACGGAAAGTTACCAAGGTTATTTGTGTTTTAACCGCTTTTAGTGTATGATGCGGATGGGTGTTGTTTTGGAGTTTTTATAAACTTTTACAAGAAACTGAACCAAATAAGCACTTGCGAGTAACAATGGAAATGAACAATCGCTTGGTAATTACACTGCTTAAAACAAAGCATTCATGATATGGATCAATAGATAATTTAAACAGTGCAACACTTTAAACAGATAATAGGCAATATAGACCAGTGCCAGATAGGGTGCAAGAGATTGTTTTGCGAGTGCTTCTTGGTGAGTTTTAATGTAAGTTTTTAAAGGTGATTTGATTATTACAGGGAAAGAGGATCTCCAAGATATACCTTGCGGTACTGGAGATATGTCTGGAATTTAGGCTTTATTGGCTCCATACAAAGACATGTTGGTTGCCAAAGTCCCAAGGGCGTGTTCAACACTGCACCAACCGGGGATGTAGCCTAAAGGTGCCCCCAAGATCTGAGTACAGTCGTTCCAGCGTCCCCAGGTGGAATTTGCCCACACAAAATCTAACCGAAGTGCTTGATTTTCACTTATCTTTATTGGGTGGTTACTTTTATTAGGGTGACTTGGATTAAAATGTGATAATTGGAAAAGTCTAGGGTTGCTTCTGGGTATCCCAATTGGGTAGAGCATACACAGCGTAGCACAAATGTTTATTCTGATTTTAATTAGATGTAAAGAAAAACCATTGTAACCACCCTCCGACAGAAGAGCACTCTTGATCCGCCTTATGGCGATATGCAAGAGATTTATTGAAAACAAGAAATAGATGCCAAAAGGAAATAAATAAAGCAGTAAACTCTTCGATAGAGAGCACTCTTGATCCACCTTTCAGTGAGATTCGAGAGATTTTGGATTCTTTTTATTACTTAACAAAAATGATAAACAAAACTAATCTAAAAAATTAAACCTCTCCGATAGAGAGTGCTCTTGATCCACTTTTCAGTGATATTCAAGAGGCTTTGGTTCTTTTTACTTTTTGCAATTTATATAAAGCAAAGAATGCGAAAGTAGAACTAAACTAAACAAACCTTTTCTTTTCTTTTTATGAAAAGCAAAAACAAACTAAACTCCTCTAAACAATTATTATGCATGCAAAACTAAAACAGAAAAAAGAAAGCAAAAGAGGCGATATAGGCTTCCCCCAACTGGGGGAAGGGGGGTGTGGGGGCCTTTGTCCCACTTGCTCTTTATTAACCTGTTACAATGCTTAAAAAAGAAAGGGTGGCTTTTGATCCTTGAAAAAGAGGTCAAAAAGGCCCTAAAACCGCTTGGGAAAGCAGGGGAATGAAGGAGGGGGAGGTAGGATTGAGTATGGGTGCTCTGGGTGGCCTAAGACTCAAAAATTTGGCAGCATATCCTTCTCTTTTTTCATATACCTGCTAAAAACCAGCAAGCTTACAATGCGAAATTAGTGGGTTAATACTTTAAAAATACATAAAAAATACGCTACTTTAGTACTTGTAAAAATGGGAAAAATTGGACTTTTAAGTACGAAAGTAACTAATGATTTAGATCCAATATCTAGAGATGAAATCTTGAAATATTTTAGATCTAACCCTATTGCAAATAAAAAGGAATGATAAACATTTTAGATTTGCTTTTACTTGTAACAATAAACTAACCAAAAAGAAAAAGATTTGTAGTTTTGAAGAAGGAAAGAGAAGGAACTCAAACCCAAGCTTGAACAAGATCGAGGAGGAGGATGCTTGAAAAAACAAGAAACGTTAGATCCGAAATATGTGGTGAAGAAGACAAGATGCAACCGAGCTCCAATCTTCCTCCATGCTTGGTGATCTGCATAGCTAAAGAACCCTTCAAACAAGTGATTAGATCTAGTATGGTAGGTTAAATAAAATCAAAAGTGGAAATGTATAGCCAACTACAACATGCAACTCTTAGATCTTAGATAACTATTCATAAATAAACAAATTGAACCTTCAAATGTCTATTCTATGGATTAGCATATAATCTTCTTAGCTAGATAATCAATACTTAGATAAAAGGAAAAAGAGCGAAGCCGGTATCACCTCGGTTATTTAATCAAACATTCACAATAATGAGAATTCTTGCACCATCAGTCTGACCTCCAAAGTCTCAACTTTATTCATAAAAATATAAGCAATTACAAGCTACATGAGCAGAGGTTCCTTCCATCCCTCCAGAATGAGGAAGAAGACCTCGTATTTATACAAAAACCAAGCCCTAGGGGGGAAATAATGAACTGAAGATCTAAACTGGAGTTAACTGAGTTAAAGTGAACTGAAGAGAAGTCACACTAAGTTGAACTGAGGTGGGGACTGAAGAGGTGATTAACACCTTTCACCCACCAATCACCTAACTCACCGTTAGCTGCCAACACACCTCACCAACTCAACAACTCCAAATTGGCGAGTTCTTCCTCCACACACGTGAGATTCCTTCCTCTCATGCAAAAGTACGGCATCTAAGTGACGTCATCTTTCATAACTCACTCGCTACCATTGGTTTAGCGTGAGTATTAAATATTGACGTCAACCTCCACGAGATTATTCGTAACCAAATTAAACTTGGAAGGGTATACCATTGTTTAAAATAATAAAGTAGAGGGGGTCCACCCAATCCTACTCACATCCACTTGCCCGCAACAGGTGGTAGTGTGAGCCTCTACCTCCTTTCGTGAGCCTTCCTTTGAAATAAAAGGTGACCATTCTCTTGCATTGGAAAGATACGATATACCATATATCGAAAGCTTACTATACAATGGTTTTTTAAATTTAATATATTTTCTTAAGTGGGGAGGGGTCCACCGTCACCCACTCACCATCCTCACATGCCAGTGTGAGTCTTTATTTCACCCTCACGTCATCCACTCCTATATTAACTTTCACCATTTCAAAAATTAAACCCAAAGTTTAAGCTTGCTGCTAAGTGGAAGAAGGTCGTATACCAAAAGGGGCCCAACATGCCCAATCATCCTCCCACTAATTTTGAATTAATTTTTGACTTTTAATACTATTGACTTTTGTGCATTTTGTCCAAATTTAACATTAAAATGCCACTCTGATGCTCTATTAGCCAAATGATGCCTTCTGGGATGCTTCAGCTAGCCGAAACATAGTGAAAGTGGTCCCTGGGGTAAAGATGTTGCTTTGAGATTGAAAATGAGCCCAACCATGCCAAAAATGGACTTCGGATCACACTTTTTTTACATTTTGAATTTTTTCATTTAAACCATTAAAAAATTGCTTAAAAAACGGGAAAAAAATATTTTTTCTTGGAATCAGACGAAACTCTAGGGGGACCTAGTACATGTTCATAGGACTCAAATTGAATGCTTAGCATGTTGAAAAACACTGACACGAAGGCTCTAATAACCTCCTAAGGCTGAAACACCAAGACAACTACCCCAATTATGGAGGTGTGAGTGAAAAACTCATAAATTATTAGTCGTTTGTTCAACAACTAATAATAACCAAAGGAAAAAGCACTTTGGGCTAGTCAGCTTGATGCTTAAGTCCGGGAAGCCGAGCCTTTTATAAAAAAATTAAATGTCAGGACATTTTTTACAATTTCCCCAAGGGGTTATGAACATGTGTTACAAAAAATTTCGAACAGACTCCCAGAAAAAGGATGGTGGAGTTCTGAACTCTAATCATGAACACGTGTACTTGTTCAATACTCTGGCGGCTTACCGAAAATCGACTAAGTGCAAAATTAGTGGATAACATCTGGCTCCAACTGCGGGACATGTGCTCGATCTAGTCTCTTATGCAAGGAGAGCATACGAGAACACCAGAATCTCCGGTTTCTATATCCTGTAAAAACATCTCAACTTGACAAGAAAACCTTAGTAGCACAAGTTTTATGAAAAAAAGTCGATGATCCAAAAGTTGCTTTATTCAAAGCAATGATGGAAAAATTTCATTTATTCCTAAGTATGGGAGGAAAATGCGAAAAAGTAAATGCTCACTTTAAGGAGCCTATTTTCCTCTTCTAAGCATGATATTAAAAGGTTAGGTGAAATAAAATATTCAATATCCTAAGCATTTTATTAATATAAAAAGGTTTTTCCTTGTCTTTGGTTACTAGCCAAAGCAAGAATATTTTATTCAGAAAATGCAAACCTGCATGATGATCCAGAAAAGGAGGCCTGGGTGGGAAATCATGAATAAGGTCGTCAAACTTATTCCTAAACTGGTAGGTGCTCGCGCAAATGGAATTAGACTTTCGATTGATAGTTGAAGTCGAAGAGGGTTAACCTTCAACATTATTTCTCACTTTTTTGAAGCTTTTGATTACCACAACGCAAAACACCCTGATCAATCAATGAACATGTTGACGTTGTTGTGCCTATAGTAGCAACCAGTCTATTTTCCTTTTAACCTTGTATTTTGCTTGTATCACTATCAAGAACCAAGTGTATGGAATTTGGAGAGAATATATATATCTAGTTATGTAATGGCGTCAGAGTTAGAATTGGCATGATTTCTTGTCTCTTACTAGATTATTATTTTGATCCTTTCTCTTTCAGAATGTACATCTATAGGTGCCTTTAAAAGTGATCGTGGGTAGAAATATTCACAAATTAATAATTATTTATTTTTACTTCTATTGAATCGAATACAAGTTTGATGTTTTCTCTTGGTAGCTCTAACAATGAATCACTTAAGTCATTAGTAACCTTTGTTTTCAGTTGAAACTTATTTTCATTATTATATTTTTGCAGTAGCAATATTCTTCTTGGAGCGATTAAGTTCAATTTGTAGTAGAGTGATATTTAATCTACAATGGACTTTTGCAAATTTGAAATGGCCATAAGCCAAAGGTGGTCAAAGACTTGAGAGAATTTGAGTAGCCAATGGCTGGAATAGAAAATGTGAGTGACCAAAAGCCTTGTCAGACAAAGTTTGAAATGTTGATTTTTCCAAAGCAGCATCGAGAGCCATTCTCTGGGAGAATGGAGGCACTTGGTCAGTTACCAGGAAATCAACCCAGTCTGGGACTGGGACCTTAGCCTGGGGCCAAGGACCATTCTTTGGGAGAATGGAGGCACCTGGTCAGTTACCAGGAAATCAGCCCAGTCTGGGACTGGGACCTCAGCCTAGGACTGAGGGCCATTCTTTGGGAGAATGGAGGCACTTGGTTAGTTAGCAGGAAATTAACCCAGTCCAGGACTGGGACCTCAGCTTAGGGCCGAGGGCCATTCGCTGGGAGAATGGAGGCACTTGGTCAGTTACCAAGTAATCAACATTGAGTCATCTGATGTAGCCTGGGGCTGAGGCACCTGGTCAGTTACCAGGTCATCACCATAAGCCCTAGACTGGGAATGGGCAAGTGATGTACTGCTCTCCTTGATCTATGGGCTATGAGACCTTCTCCAGGGACTATCCACCCCTAGTTGAGAGACCTAGCACCTGATGTTGGTGGCAACGAGGGGATCAAGATAAAGAATTCAATAATCCTCCTTATTTATGAAGATGCACTTTGAGTGGGCATGAATGGACCATGGGGACCTTGAAGAACTCTTGAGATGGCTTGTTGTGGTCACAAAATCACTTAAAGGACCAAGAAACCCTAACACAACTTGTATTGGTCCAAGTGGCCATCAAATGAAGGTCCAAGTGTCTCAAAGACAAAGACCAAAAGACCAATGGACCACAAAAGATTTAAAGTCAATGGTTAAGGATGAAACAGAATGAAAGCCCTAATGTCAACTTCCTAACTGTGTGGAACCATCTTATGTTTGATGCACTATAAATACAGAAGCATTTCAAATTATTTCATCATCCAAAAAGAAAAATCGTGTTTATGTGCTAGATTCTTCTTCTCTCCTATCACAGCTCTCCAAGGGACAAAGACAAACCATCTTCTGCTCTTTTGAGTCTTAGTGACTATCTGTTGGGGTATATTTCTCTTCTCCCTAACGTGACAAGTCTGGGCAGTCACTAGGGCTCTTTTGTTGTGCTCTCTTCCTTCACGACAACAACAACAAGAGGCTGCTACAGTCACGACTGCCCTAGTTGGGCTCTCCATAGTGTATGCGATCCCTATTAGGGCTGTCCTACAACAACTGACAGTCACGGTGGTGGTAGGGGCAGTCATGGTGGTGGCAGCAGAGCTCACGGTGAGGGGCAGTCTACAACAAGAATAGTCATGGGGGTAGCAGCAGAGCTGATACAACTCACGATGGGGGCAGCAACAGAGCTGATACAACTCACGATGGGGGCAGTTTGTAACTGCAACAGTCCACGGGGTAGCTGCTAGGGCTGCCAACAACCCACGGTGGCAACAACAAGGTGACCACAGGCCATGGTGACAACAACATAAGTGGCAGTAGTAAACTGTGAGCCTGCTAGGGCTTCCACAGATCCATTTTTTTTATAGATTGGAAGAACACAGTCTGTTGGGTAAACCTTATCTATATTCATCTCAAAGTTCTGTGATCAAATTGATGTAATTATCTCTACTCATGTACAATCTCAGTCAACTCATTTAGAGGATGAATTATTAATGCTTTGGGGTTTTTGTCCTTAAAAGGTTTCCCCGTGAAAAATCTTGTGTTCAATTGTGTGGATGATTGTTTTACTGCTACAAATGTTTTGTTGCTGTTGAAATATCAAGTACTATCTCTATTACAGTCTGCAAATTTTATAATTATCATACACATGTTAAATTTCAACATGAAAAGATATGGCCAAAGGCTGGATCAACATGAAGCTCTGATACCAATTGAAACGAATAATACTTGTTACTTGATTATGAAGTATAGTTCAATAGCTAAATATCCAATTTACGTAGGACAACAATTTATATTCCATAAAGGACAAGTATATAATAAATGAGTAAGAAATATGAGACGATGATACAATGACTATGTGACGGAGTTCTTGTAGCATTGACTGGTCACAATGGTAAGTCATTTCCTTTCAGTAGATCATGTCTTTTAGATATGGTGTGTCCTTTCTTTAATCACGTACTTTAATTCTGTAGATGTACACCACTATTAGTCCACCTGGAACACTCATTTGTAGCAGTACAACATCATGATAAAGTTTCAAACATTCAGAGACATCATCATGCCTCCCTTAAAGATATTCAGTGGTTTCAATGTTTTTTTGTCTAGTTTTATATGTAGCCAATCCCATCACTAAGGGATTTGTTAGGCCATCTTTCATTGTACATGGAAAACACAGTTGACCGTGGAAAAATTGTAATAACCCAAAAATTCGTAAAAATTTAAAATTTTTCATGTAACATAATATGTTTGCAGTTGTCACTACCTAGGAACAATTAACTGCTAACGGTTACTTTAATCTGTATTAAATTTAAAATTGAATATTTTGTTAACCTCTAGTTCTGTATACTTATTAGTTTGTTTTCATAATTCCATGTTAAGGACTTGATTTAGCAGGTTCTGATTTGAAATAACAGAAATTGAAATGTATGTTTAAATTCTAGTACTAAGTTTGTTTTACTGTCTTATGACAAGTAGGAAACAACTTTAGTTCGAGATTGAGGCTTACTTAGCTTATAGCTAATGCAGTGATGTGATGCTTCTTTTACAGGTCTGTTGCCCACCTATTTCGACTAGGTGGCAACTCCATGTACATGAAGTGTACATAATTATACCTTGAA
>LPNX010749050.1:1349367-1366792 GCA_001517045.1 Pseudotsuga menziesii | reverse complement strand
CTGCAAAAAAGTGTAAATTTGTACTAATATTGTAACAATAGATTTGTTGTATCTCATATAATTTCCAGCGAAGAATAGTTCGTTGTTTTTTGACAGGTATTGCAGGTTTAAGGGAGATTTGCTACCCAAAAGGGCATAGAAACATCTAAGCCCTCAACAGGTTCAAAGGGGTTTCAAACCCCAACCCTTTCCTTTTCTTTTTGACATTGTAAACCCCACATGAGAAGCTCTCTTGGGGTATTTTAATTTTCTGTATATCATTTTTACTCTGTAGAAGTTTTATTTATTCACCCACCTATCTTTGTGACAGACCACCATCTCTGTCACAAAGATTGTTGTGAGGTTAGTGTATTCTTTATTTCTGTTCATTGTTATTTATTCACCCACCTATCTCTGTTACAGACCACCATCTCTGTAACAGAGATTGTTGTGCGGTTAAGTATTGTTCAAATTAGTTCAGTTATTTTATTTATTATCTAAAGGGGATTAATCATACAACTCACCCGCCCTGTGTATCCTCTATCCACTTGTCATCTCCCTTTAGGGAATTCAAGCTGGATATGAAAAGCAGGGGAAGTGGGGGCTTAGGTAATTAGAATAATTTTCTTTTTCTTGTACTACAATCTACAATCTTCAACACATTACTTTCAGTCCAAGATCGAATACCAGCACCTCCCATAAGGGACATCGCTTGGTGATCTTGTCGATACCTTAAAATTTACATTTGCATCTTAACCATCAAGATTAAAATTTATTTTTAAAATTTACCAACAAAGCTTCTCTATCTCCTGCTCCTCTACTCGGTTATCACCCTCCGGGGTACTCCGAGATACGACCAGGGGAAAAGGAAGTCGTAGTCTAATAGGCATCCATCTAGTAATTTTTAAGCTGATTAAAAACGGTGACTCGGAAGCTGCAAGGGGTAGCAGGCTGGGGACAGTCTCTAGGCGCATCGACGTCCTCCTTGTGAGCACCGGGCCATTGGGGATTGACCTGTGAGCTAGGGGTGGGCTTTGCTCCCACCTGTTGAGCGCAATAGCAATCTTTTTTCGGTTTGAGAAGAACTAGATCGGGGTAGTCACACCACTGGTTCTAAAACATAAGCCAAGAAGAACAACTCTAATAAAATTTACTAAAATTTACCAAGAGACACTGCAAAACGTCCTACAAACATTGGTCACTACTATTTTGCCTTGCTGTTCAAGGTTTTACTACAATACAATACTACAAGCACTTTCATTTTTATTTTTCCGCAAGCATTCCAATACTTCGCTTTCAGTTTCATTTATATTTCTGTTCTGTAATTGCTCATGTGGTGAATGCTTAACATTTGCTTTAAGTGCTTCAAGTAAAACAACTTTAAAGTTTATCTTTCCTTTATTTACTGTTGGTTAATAATTTCCATTTAGAGTTTTCTTCTGCTCTTAACTTGTAAATTTTGTACATTGGTTATTGTTGGTGAATTTAGATCAATTGTATATTGCTTAACATCTTGATCCATTATTTGTTCATTCATTTTGTTGTACAAAGCTGTAGTTTAATTTTAATTGAAGTCTCAAATTCATCTGTAAAATTATAAAGTTGCATTTTCTGACTCCATTCTCTAGGCACTGGTTTTCAAATAAAAGACTGACCGTCATTTAAATTTTGCATATTGCATTAGTTTGACTGTCATCTCCTAGAACCTTAGCCTCAGCCTTACTAAAAGATCCCTTTAATTAATCTGTAAATTAATTAATAAATCTGGAACTTAGTTTTCCCATAGGGACTACCCCCCTTGGCTCTGTTGGGATCTTGCCTAAACGGAGGAGCTGTAGACTGTGGTGACAGTGGTCCCCAGCTCTCGCTTGCCCCCAAGGACACACATAGCAGGTTGTGACTTTCCTGCGTCTTAAAGTGTGAATTAGGCGGCAACAAGGTCCTTTACAACTAAGAAGTTTGTTACCAGTTTCCAGATTGATATTATTATCTCAACTAGCATAAAATTAAATGCTAGTATATTTATTTGTTTTATTGCTTTGAGCAGTAAAAGAGGTATCATTGATCTTATTATTTATGTTCTTCATAGTTGCTAGTAGTATAAGTATTTTTAGTAATCTTAACTTAGCTCAGTTACTCCTTCAATTCATTATAACAAACTTGTTCGTTTGATTTTCATCAAGCTCTTTTCAGTTTAATGCCTGTATGTAACTCTAGTAATAGGCATCCCGTATAGCAGGTTCCTTTGTTTATATACTTGATGATGAAATAACCTCCCAGGTTTTTGTTCCTACAATATCAAGTTAACCTAGGAAACCCATGATCTGAGTGTAATCAGATATACAAAGTTTTGTAATCACATATGGAAATTAATCCTAGTGTAAAAGGCGGTTCTTCTAACTGTTCTAGTAGTTATCAAGTAAAGAAATAATGGTACAATTTTTCTATGACCTTTATACCACCAAGCGATACATATATATATATATATAAGCTTAATACCTAGGTTAGACAAAACTAAGCTATACACCTCCTAAGATTTCAACCTCATATACATAAGAGTTTAAATCTTTTACTAGGTTTTACCATGCTGTGGGTTCTCAACATTTGTTGTTCATTATGCAATTAAGGTTAATTAAATTCTTGTATAACCCTTTTATCATTTCAATGTTTGCAACGTAAGGATATAGACTTAGTGTAATTTCTTCTTCTCTACTATACCCATTTGCGTTATGAAAACATATTTATAAAGTCACGAACTTTGTGAGATAAAGCCAAGGTTATTAACCATAGTTTTTGCTTTGTAAAAATTTCAATGTTTGTAGGCTGCTCCAAGGAAATCTCGACTATTGCATAAAACCCACTCTTCGTAAATAAATCCGAGGGAACGTGGTTGATGTTCATTGATTAGGGTTTTGGGTGGACCTTGGAACAATATAAGACTGTCCTAAACCCTAAATCGTATTTTACCTCATCTTTTTACGCTGCTCTGAGAAGGAAAGGCTACAAGCTCATGGCCGTATGGTCTCACCATTGCGATCCTGTCGTGAATGAAATCCTTGATTCCATGACTTACCGTTACCTATGATAGGCTTTTACTTTCTCACCATTCTCTGCGTAAGTGAGTTTTCACTGCCTTTCATTCTATCTGTTAGTGCTTGTCCTCCCTTGTCGTTAATTTGCTTCTGCGTGTGCTATTCTTAAGCACTGGTGTAGTGAGAGTGAGCACTGCTCTTAAACCTCTGTAAAGGGCTTTTTCTTTACCATTTAATAAGTCTTCTGGATTAGTGTAGGGTTTTTAATTGCCTTCGTTACCCGAACCCTACTGTGTTGGTTTTTCTCTCTGTCTCATTGTGGATTTAGTTCCAGACCAGTACGTTCGTGTTGGGGTTTTTACTGACAGAGTTACCATAGTTTCTCGGCGTAGATGCTCTGGTGACAAGGGCCTGTTCTCCATCCCCATTTCGAGGCCGAGGACAGTTTCTTCAAGTGAGAAGAAAATAATTGTAACGAATATAAATTCTCTTCTCTTCTTTATAATTATAAACTTTGTCATTTAGAAGTTTTTGACTTTACGTTTTGTCTAATACTTGAATAGGTTTCAATGGATATTCTGAGCTGGAAATACAATCTAAAGAAAAACACCATGCAAGGAAAAATTCCAGGTTTCAAGACCCTCCAGTAAGCCTCGGTTTGGCCTGGGGTTATCTCCTGCAATGGTTGTTTGGGGTGTTAGTTGATACTGCCCAAATGCTTGTTTGTGTTTTGCTTGGCCATGTGGCCAATACTGTGACAAGTTGTTTAAAGAATTTCTTGGAAACCCTCATGGCTGTTTGTGATGGAAAGCTTGGGGCTTTCACAGCCGAATTGAGGAAGAAATTATGGGCCTTCTTTCGTTGTTCTGTTTACTGTAATATTATTTTTAAACAGGCTTTTAATCCATAACTTAATTTGTAAAGGCCATTAGGCCGTATTTTGAAGAAGACAGTGACAGTTAGGGTTTATATATATATATATATATATATTTAAAAGGTTATTAGCTCGGAACCTTCTGTATTGTAATTTACTTTTTTGATAATATATATATATATATATATATATATATAAAGATAAATGCAGGTTGTAATGTTTATCCGTTCTGGTTTATTCTCGTAAAATTTAACCTAACCAAGGTCATTGTTAAGGTAAACTGATATTTATTTTACTTATGGGTAAAATTGTAACTAAAGGTTCAGACAGTGGAATTTTAGATCATATTTCAAATTTTATTGTCAGTAATAATTTTTTTCTGCAGTAAGTGAGGAAAAGAAATGGACTAGGTAATCCTAATTCTTACTGTATTCTCTGAGTTTGAAAAATATGATGACAAGTTTTTATTTCTTCTTCTTTTTGTTTAATAATTTACCCAAGCAATTTTTATTATTGTTGCTTGTGAATAAATGTAGGTAATTTCATACAGTCATCTAATCGATGCTTATGGTTATATAAATTAGAGTAGATAGGTTTTGAATTTATTTTAGAAATGAAAAGAACAATTCCCCTGCTAATAAAAAGGGGTGGAAAATTTTGGTTTATATATATATTTACAGTTCTTTTAAACAGGTTTATTTATAAACCCTAATCCTTCTTAGTATAAGTACGTAGTTAGTATTTCATTTTGGAGTCATCCTAGTTTGCATTTTTACTTAGATGAACTTATTCAGTAAATGTCTAGCCTTGTTTACTGTTTCTTAAAGTTAATCTTAGTTATGTTAATTCTTGTTTATATATTAACTGTTAATTATTAAAATAATCGATTTATCATAATAATTTTATCTATTGTGTAAACCATTACACAGACTAGTAATCCTATATCTTTGGATCTTTCCTAACAGTTCTGTTTATTTTGTTCAAGTACTCTAACTAAATGAAAACATCTAAAATAAAAAGGAAAGCATACATTATCTGAAATTATCTGAAATTAAACTAACCTACTGTACTAGAGTACTACCTTTATAAAAGGCGTGGAAAAATACAGTTAAGTAATTTTTATCTATCAATAAATCTAAAAATTCCTCTAATCATTTACCCTAATCTATATAGTTCAGAACTTAACTATCTTTTCATAGTATATATATATTTTTCCTAACTAACCCTAGCAGTAAGAGGACAAAAGCATAACATATCATTAATTAAACTTAAACTTTCCAGATAACAGTAAATACTTAGAAAGCTAGATATATCAAGTAGAACCTGGAAATATGGATGAGGTGACAACAACTTAAGGAACCTGTTCCTCCCAACCAACTCCTGGAAAAAAGCTGGACTGCAAATCTCAGGACCCCGAGCTTGTCTCCTGGTCACCTGGTAGAAGTACTGGGTGACAGATGTAGTTTAGTAATCCTCTGCAACTCTACTGAGTGTTCAACAGTCAATCCGTTCTGCATGCAGCTGTATGAACTCAGCTTAGAATAACTGCACTAGTTCAGGTCTTCAACACCTTTCCTCTCAAAACATACTTCAGCTAGTCCCCTCCATCGAATTTTCTTGTGCACTTCATTCACCCAGAATGTTCACAAGTCAAGAATGAGCAGCCCTAGCTATCTTCAATTGAAAGTTTTATTAGCATGCCTAGGTCTTTTGGGTCAGTTTTCACGTAATGAGCCACCTTCTCTTGTTCCACTTTCTTGGGGAACATGACCACAAAAATAGGGAAGTTGCCTCCTGCAACAGCTGGAAGTAGTTTGAGGATGTTGCCAAGTGTCAATCTGCTCTCAACCTAGCCTTCTCCACCAAGTGACCAGTAAAACACTCATTTAACAGCTTCCCTAAGCTGTTGTCTTATCTTTCATTTATTTATTAATTAAATATTCAGCAATTACATTCAATTATCCTTGACCCCACTTGGTCATTAATTACAAACTTTATAATAGAATATATTATAATGTTTCCTAAAACATAAAATGTTTTGCAAATTGGGGCATGTGACAAAAATCTTCTAACCACTAGGTGTGTTCCTGAGGGAAACTATGAGTTTAGAACCCAATGTTACCTCGATTCTTAACTCCTTCGTTTAACACAACTCCTAAAATGTCAAGGGGGGTAGTCCCTATTTGTTATGTTTAAAAGTTCGTGTTTTAGGAGTTAAAAGATGATTAGATTGATTTAAGCTTTATGGCAATCAATCATACATAAATGTAATAACTTCAAATGACAGGCAAATCTTTCTTTATTTGGAAACCAAATATAATTGCAAGAGAAATACAGTATTACTAAACTAGTGCCTGCTTGAATCAGGATATGAAGTCACAAGCAAAGATTACAATGAAATTGCCAAAATGCACAAATTGCTCTAAATCATTTGTTCACCACAATAATCAAAAGACCACATTCACCAAATGTAAAATACTTTAAGCAAATGAACTAAAGTGTACGAGATGAGCTTGAAGTAGAACTGAACCAAATAAACAATGACTGCAATAGTAAATAAAATGAAAGATCATGATGTTGTGCAAGTGGTCCAATAGATTTTAATTTATTTTAAGATCTTTCTTCAACTTAGGGATTAATGCGTTTGCATGAAAAAATAAACCAACTAACTAATGTGTCTACCTCCAACCCTTATCCCTCAACTGAGAGAAACTGTTGGGTGCTCAACAAGAGAGCACAAGCCTTCCTCCTAGCTCCACAAGTCAGTCCCGAGAATTAGCTGGGTGCTCAACAGGAGGACACAAAGTGCCACGAGGCCCCCAACGACCTCTACCCCTCTAGCTCCACACACTAATCCTTTTTTCTCAATCTTGCAATAATGGGTTGAAATGCCTATAATTCTAGCCAACTTGAATCTTCTCCCTTTCTTGTCACCCAGGATAGGACCAACCGGCAAGGGGAGTGAATACGGGGCGAAGATTGGGGCAAGGTTTATTTTAAACGGAATGAAGAATTTAACAATTATTAACAATGCAAGCCAGCATGATATTGCAAGGATGGCATAGCCAAATCACTTGCAAGGTGTGGGCAAATAAAAAAAGAAAAAAGAAAGATACAAGCCAACACGATATTGCAAGGATGGCAAAGCCAAATCGTTTGCAAGGTGTGGGTAAATGAAAATAACAAAAATAGAATGCTAGCCGACACGATTTTGCAAGGATGGCATAGCCAAATCACTTGCAAATTGTGGGCAAAAATAAATGAGAAAATAAAAGTCAAAATGAAACTCTAACTAATCTAAACCCACACCAATCAACAAGTGCTTATGCAAAGGTGGGCAAGCCCAACTTCCTTTGCTAGCAATGGATGGAAAACAAATAAAACTTGATTTAACTAAAAATGCAAAGCAAGAAATCAAGTCTAAGAGACTCTCTTGGACTTGTTACAATGGTTGAAATTTCAACATAAAGAAAGAGAAGAAAGAAGTGGGAAAACCAATGTTTTCACCCCTTTCTTGTGATGGCCTCGAAGTTCTTTTTTTGGGGTAGCCTTTGCACTCTTTTATGGCCCAAATTTGACAGAGTTTTGCCTTGTTTTGTCGCCAACGTGCTAAAAACCAGCAAACAAAAAATGATAAAATGTGGCCAATATCACTTTGGGGAAGTTAGTATGTTAGTACAATATATATGCAAAATTTACACAATTTTCAAACGAATAATTTTATAAGAACTTGAATATATAAGAGTTAAAATCAGATTTGAAACACTCCACAAACTAAAACTAAAATGCAGAAATTTGTATGTAAAGAAAAAAAATGGTTCTTTGTTTTTCAAGAAGTGAAGCAATGGGACATCCAACCGAGGAATCCCACTCTTCAATCCAAATAACCTGCAACTTATAATATTTTCACTACACAACTACTAGAAGGTGATAATCAAATAATGAGCAAAGAAATCATAAACTTCAAACTAGAAAATATATGAACTTCTTTTGCTACAAGAATAAAAACTCACAAAATCTATGGAATACAAATACCATAAATCTTACCAAAACAAATTAGAATGCTTCCTTGGCCAACCAAAGTTGTGTAGCTCCTTAAGAATGGAAGCATATAATCAATGTAAACAATGGACACAAGATTCTTCCAAAGATTTTTGATTAACAAAGCGAAATGGTTGAAAATGACAATGGCCCAAGCAAGAGTAAGGGCAAGAGAGCAAGAGAAAGAATGAGAGCATGAGCAAGAGAGTGGGTGTGTGTGTTTGTAACCCAAATGAGGAGGGGAAATCTCTTTAAATAGGAAACGAGTGAGGAGAGAGCCCAAGTGCATGCAAGCCACTTGTCAAAATGAGAGAGTGGGAACTCAAAGAGGGGAACCACTTCTCTTGGGGGCACCTCTTAGGGTGATAAATCAAATAGAAATGGTGGAGAAACCCCCCTCTGATATTTTTAATCTTCATTCTAGGCCCAAAGGGGGTGACCACCAAAGTGGGACCCCTTACTTTGGCTTATTTTCAATTATCTTAATTTCCATGAAGAGGGAGGGTGCCCCCCCTTTAGCAACATCTTCATGAAACACTTGCATGGGGGGGGGCGGGGTTCTTCTAAAGTCACCTTAGGAACATAATATAACACTTAGAAACTTAATTTTCCTATTCTAAGTGACTTTAGGCACTTTTCCAAAATTTGGCTTGCTAATTAATTGCCAATTTTCCTGATTTCTTTGACTGACTTTGGACAACATAACCAAAACCTTAGCAAGACCTCTCCGAATTACTTCAAACTTTGCCCAAGGGTGTAGGGAGACTCATGCCATTGATTTTGAGTACCCATACCCCAATCTGTGGGCATTAGACGTCATTTAACCCTCTTTCTATTACAACATTTTTATGCTGAAGGACATTTTTTAATCACCAAAAATTAAAAAAACCTAGCTAAAACCTAATGAACTTCAGCAAGACTCTGGATAGTGTCTAACATGGTTACATAGAACATTCCTAGGCCTTAGTTGCTCTATGGACTCGATCATTAGAACACCTTTCACCACTTTGGAGGTATTTTTGAGTGAAAGACTCAAGTAATTAAAATCACTAGAAAGGAGTTTTAATTATCCAAGGGAAAAAACACTAGCTGAAAGGACTTCCCTATTGAAAAAGTCCTAGGCTACTAAGTTATACAAAACTAGACCTTCATGCTGACATATCATTACAATATCCCCCGAAGGGATGCAACAATTTCATGGAGAGAAGACAAGAAGAGTTGCCTCGCTTGAAAAAACTTTATTAGGTACTTCTTTCTCATCTTCAAGGCACATGGTACATGGTTGGCTACCTAGTTGGTTAGGTGGTCAACAAGATCCTTACGTTTTGAACACATATTTGGATAACCATTTGGCCATTTATCGATGTATATACCACCCAATTGGTCACTATTGTTAGCAATATTGTTGTTAATGTCAAAGGATATAAAGCGTTGGATTGAATCGACATATATTTATTATTTTAATAAATATATGTGGAGAGGGTTAACCCACATGTTCATGACCTGGCATGATGATGTTAAGTTATGTTGGGTGCATGCATAATTATTTCTCCTATATGTAATACCATGGGTTTCCAAAACCATGGTTTCATTGGTAAAATCTTATTTTCTTGGAGATAAGGCGGCTTTGGGAGAATAAAAAGAAATTATTTCTCTTATATGTAATATCATGGGAAAATACTTTGGGTTTCCAAAACCAAGGTCTCATTGGTAAATTCCTATTTTCTAGGAGACAAGGTGACTTTGGGAGAATAAAAAAGGAAATTAATTATTTACTTAAAGTTTAACGTGTCTTTTAAAATAGACACAAATCTTCATGAAGTGTCTCTAATAGATATTAATTCAATAAGAATTGAAGGAAAAGAGTGTGAGCAAAACGCAATATTATCCTATATTAAGAGGAACCTCTCCAGAGGAAATATGAAATGAAGAAGGTGTGAGTAGAATGGTGGAGGAAACACGAATGATTATTTGAAGAAGTTAGATTCAAGAATGTGAGAATTGTAACTAGGGGTTGGTGCCGCTTAAACAAAAAGATTGGTCTCTCTTGCTAAGTTGGTGCTTAGCGGCGGGGATTGGTGTCTTCAGTAGGTTGGTGTCTGCGAAGATTCGTAAGAGTAGGTTGGTGCCTATAAGGATTTATATCAGTGGGGACTGGTGTTTCTAGTAGGTTGGTGTTGGCGAAGATTCATAAAAGTAGGTTGGTGCTTACAAATATTTGTAATAATAGGTTGATTCCCACAAAGAGTTATGAAGATAATTTTTTATTGTGGTTTTCTTCTGAAATGGTTTCCATGTAAAGTCTTGTGTTCTGTAATTGTAGATCTTATGTGTGATTGTTTTGTTATGGTAATTGGATTTAAATAAGTAAAAGATTGTCTTATACTAATTCAACTCTTCTCAGTATAAGTGTGTGCTCAACTATTGGTATTAGAGTGGGTTCCTTCATAAACAGTTAAATTGCTGGAAGGTAGAACTTGGGAGCATAGATGGTCGGTTAGGAAGGTTTCTCCACAAACAAAACTATATTGCTTGATGGAACAAACTTTGCATTTTGGAGCATAAGGATGCAAACATATCTAATGGTTCTTGGGTTTGATATTTGGGAATCAGCCGTGATTGGTTATACAACCCCAACAACTCCACCAATAGATATGTTGGGAAGAAGCCTAGTGAAAATAATGCAAAAGCCATGAATGCCATCTTGTGCAGTCTATCAGAATTTGAATTTGTCAAGGTGATGCATTGTGATTCAACAAATTTTTTTGGGGACAATCTTCAAGATACCTATGAAGGTGATGACATGGTGAAGAAGGCAAAGCTCCAAAGTCATAGAGGATAGTTTGAGATTTTGAAAATGAAAGACGAAGAAAATGTTGCAGCCTATCTCCTCCATATGGATGAAATTGTTAAGATCATCAGAGGACTGGTAAAAAGGTTGAAGATTTGATGATTGAGGATTGAAAAAGAAAATCCATCAAAGAAAGAAGCAACTTTCAAAGCATCAAAGACAACGAATAACAATGAACACAAATCAAACGATTGTTCCAAATGTGAATCAGATGCAGAGGAAGCACATTTTGTGAGAAAACTCAAAAAGGATATGGCAAATACAAAGTTAAGTTGCCCTTTAAATGCTTTGACTGTGGGAAAGTAGGACATTTGGTGGCTAAGTGTCTATATGCAGAGGATGAAGATAGTGATGATGAAGAAGACCATAAGATAAAGAAAGGGAGCAAACATCACCAACACAAAAAGATACACAAACAGAACAAGCATGAAAATGACTCTTATTAGAAAAAGAAGAGTCTCTTCTCAAAAGAGGTTAGTGATTTGTTTGAAGAGAGCAGTGAAAGCATTTTCGATAGTGATAGAGAAGAAACTCTCTTATGGCAATCGAAACAAAGATTGATGCCTTGAATAATGAAGAATTAGGGAAAGAAATGATGGATTCAAAAGAAAAGAAAAATGCCGAAACAGATGGTGAAGTGGATTCTGAAGAAGAGCTCATTGTTGATGTATTTGTAACTTCGGAAGATATTCTTATGTATATTATCATTGTATGTTGTTGTACCCCCATTGGAGATGTGTGTTACCCCTTTACGGGATGTTTAAATTGTGTCTAGACCTTGAGGTACAACCTCCATTGTAAGTCGGGGTAGTAGTCCCCAATGTAACATCATGTAATATGTAATTGTGGTCTCTCTAGGAGAAGTGGGCCCCATGTGAGATGACATGTAGGCTCGAGTCTTATATTTGGTCAGTGACTTGAAAGTGTATAAATAGGGAGGCGCTCTCCCTCATTTATACACACCTCACACACTCTCTAAGGCACATGAGAGAGAGAGAGAGAGACAGTTAGAGGAGGAGAGAAAGATAGCTGCCAAACATTTCTTATTATTGCTTTTGATCATCTTACTATTCCGAAGAAGTTTGCGGGGATTTCTCTTTTATGGTTTCCCCGATGAAAATCTTTGTGCCTTGTGTATCTTTTATATCTTATGCATTTTGCTGTACTTGTTACTCTTTCAGATAAAGATCCTAGATAATCTAATCAAATCTTAAGAAAAATTAACATGGTATCAGAGCCTCTCTGAAAGAAGGCACCGTGCAGCTGCGGGAACTAGGGCTTCCTAGTTGAAGGTGTTCTCTCCATAGATCATCAAGCAAGGAGAGCTAGACAAACTCGCCTCTCTTGGGCACATCTGTTGGTGGTAGCAGTTTCTGATTGATAGAAGTTTCATTGTGGAGCCGAAATACAACTACAATGGCAGCTAATGGAAATTAGGGTTTCATGCCTGAAAACCCTAGAAGACTGAATTTAGTCATTCTAGAACTTTCGCTATAATGCGAGATTGGAAAAGGCTCAGAAGCAAAAACTTTTACAGGCCAAAGAGAAATTCTTGTTGTACCTTGTGTAAATGTTTCAGCCTCATATTCGCTATACTTCAAGAGATATGGTTCCTCCAAATCAGGGTTCCAACCTCCTCCAGAATACAGCCATAAATAGGTGACCGAGGGAGATTTGCTATATCTTGGGCTAGGAAGGTCCAAACGAAATTTTGCAAGATGTTGCAGGTAGGGCACGGATTGTAGTTTTTGTGGTACGCTTTTCAGACCTAGAATGTGAAACAATGACATGTGGCAGTCCGTACAAGTTCGCTATGATGAACTGTCCCCCAAAAAGTCACATTGGGAAAATTAACATAAGTCCCACTTGGAGAATACATTTCTGCTTTAACCTATGGGGTTGGAAAGAAGACATATTAGGCTATCTCAGTGAGAAGTTTTAGACTGTAAGGATCCGAAACTTCGGAGATACAACATAATCAATTTCAGACATTTTTGCAGAATAAATTGGAAAACTAGGGCTTACTGTTCCGGAAGCTTCCCACTACTGTTTTCAGAAAAGAAGTACATTGGACAACTCATCTTGAAGAGGCCAATCTTTTTGTCCAGTTAGAAGTTTGAAATTCCAAGTTTGAAAACTTAGAGTTTCTCTGCTAAACCCTAGATCAGCCAACTCCGGAACTAGGTCGGACACCTCAAATCGGTAAGATCTAAATTTTTGCTATTTACATTTGAGGTTCTCATTTCAAAATGACTAATCAAACCCAGCTTGATGACAAGCTTAGTGAAGCTGGCAACTTTCGAGTATTGAAATATAGGACCTCCATGATGCTTGAAGAAAATGACTTGGATCAGTGTTTCAATAAGTAAGTTCTAAGAGCCAAAGGGATATGAGGCTAAGGCTAGAGCCAAGAGAATCATTGCAGATCATCTCATCCCTCATGTGTCATCCTTGAAGACACCAAAAAGAAGTGTTCAATGTTATGACGAAGCAATCGAAGAAGAATAAGAGATTGTTATAACCACCTTGAATGGCCTCCCAAGATCATGGGATTCATTCATTCAAGAAATGTGTGCCAGAAGGATGTTGATTACCTTCAGTAGACTCTGGGAAGAGTGCACACAAGAAGAAGCTCGACTCGTAACAAGGGAAGAGACGATGGGAGTAACCGAAGATCAAGCTCTCACGATTCAAAGAAGACCCTTCAAGCGATGAGGAATATGAAGGTTCAACTCTTGAAAAACCTCTTATTCATCTTAGCATTTGGATAAAAAATGATGTTGTTGTGAATGAAGAAAATGATGAAGTTGAAGGCTCAAGAAGGAGTCTACACACCAACCAAATAAAGATAAGTATTCAATTGTCATTTCATGATATTGTTTGGTTGTGCATTTGTTTATATTCAGTTGATGTGTTATGCATGTTTGAGTATTTGCATTTATACTACTGAATTGCACATGATGGGTAAGAAGTCAATGATGTTGTACAACATTCCATTGCTACTTATCTAGATTGAAACCTCTTTGCTGGCATATTAGGAGTAGTACACACTCTTAATAACATTGGGGTGGAAGGAATCTAGAAGTTACTGTATGTGTATGGGATATGAATGATTGTTGTATCATTGGCTAAAATAGTTGCATGGCTATGTGACATATATTTGTCACTATTAATATGTTTTGGAAATTATGAGATGTTTCTAATCATGCAACTGAACTTGACTTGTAGATCATTCCGAAGAACAAGTAATAACAGTTCAGAAGAGGAACCTGAAGCTTCCTGAGTCAAAGACACCGTGGTGAAAGAAAGAGCCTCAGAAAAATATAAAGAGAACGGTAGATCCACCTCAAGAGATGAAGACCACCTTGGGCACGAGAAATCATCCAAGATGAAGAATAGTATGACGAGACTTCCAAAGAAAGAAAGAGGCCTCAAACACACTCTAATTTTGTGACACTGTTGAGCGACATCATTGATGTAGAGCCTTCCAGCTATGAAGAAGTAGCCAAGAAGAAAGGGAAGGAGACTATGATCAAGAGGAATGATATCTAGGATGTCGTGTCGAGACCTAAAGGGAAGTTCGTAATGTCTTCCATATGGATCTACAAGATCTAGCATGCAATAGATGGCAACATCGTGAGATACAAGGCAAGATTCATAGCACAAGGCTTCTCACAGAAAGAAGGCATAGACTATGGGGAGACATTTGCATCAATTGTGAGGTACCTTCATTAGATCCATACATGCAGGTATGCGATGGGAGATACACAAACTGACATCAAGACAACATTCTTGAATGGTGTAGTCGAGGAGGAAGTGTATGTAGAGTAGCCATTGCGAGTTGAGACACATGACATACAGACTCGTGTGCAAATTAAAGAAGGCCTTGTACAACACATACAGTTACATGAGGAAATTGAAAATCACCTAGAGTTATGGAGATCTTAACCTTTGCTACAAGGTTGAAGATGAGAGCCTATAGAGGATGACAAGCTCACAGATGGTTGCGAGAAGAACTTTTCAACAAAGATCAAGATAGAGGATCTTGGTATCAAGTGACACTAGATGGATACATAAAGATGAGTGGTAGAGGAATCTACGTGTCACTCCAGTACAGAATGTTTCGATACATAGAGTACGAAAGGCAGAGGGAGAATGATGCTCTGCTTTAAAGGGAGTGACTACAAAAGATCCTTAAGTTCGACATGGTACAACAGGATGGACAACTTACTGATGGCCCTAGGCTTTACAAGAGTAAAGTAGATCCCAACCTTTGCTTCACGGTTGAAGGCGGAAGACCATTGATGCTCTTGCTACATGTCGATGACCTGTTACTGATAGGCGAAGAGAAACTCATTAAAGATGCAAGAAGGAGACTTGCTACAGAGTTCGAGATGCAATACCTAGGGATGATGCACTACTTCTTAGGATGGAGGTGTGGTAGAGTGCAGATGGAATCTTCCTTGGACAAGGGAAGTATGAAGTGGAGACCCACAAGAGGTTTGGGATGATGGACTGCAAGGCCATGGCCACACCTATGGCATCGAACTTGAAGCTATTGAGTGATGCTTTATCAGAGTCAATTGATGCCACGATGTATTGTTAGATGATTGGATCCTTGATGTACCTGACGAATACGAGACCAGATATTTGCTTTGATGTGAACACTTTGAGCCAGTTCTTGACGGATCCGAGACATGTTCACCTGATTGCCGCAAAACATATTCCGAGGTACCTGAAGGGTACAGTTAATTATGGGCTCAAGTATGATGCGAATCAAAAGATTAACTTGGAGGGTTACGTGGATTCAGATTGGGTAGGCAGTGTCATTGATAGGAAGAGCACTTCGGGGTGCTGCTTCAGTATGAGATCAGGTGTGATCTCTTGGTTTAGCAGGAAGCAGTCCTGCGTGGCACTAAGTACAGCCGAAGTAGAGTATGTCGCAGCTTGTTCGGCTAGTTGTGAGGCAGTATGGCTGAGGAAGCTACTGTCTGATTTGTTTGATCTCCAATTGGATGCTACTTGTATATATTGCGACAACCAGAGTTGTGTGAAGTTGTCTGAGAACCTGGTGTTCCATGACAAGTGGAAGCACATCGAGATCAAGTATCACTATTGTTATCACATATATAGTAGCCAGGCTACCATATTCTATTTTTCAGACACCGTACATTTTTCAGTCAGATCTCTTACATATGAGATGCTGAGATGAGCAGTTTTGACAGATCATTATGTTGTTATGGACTATTGTACTCTCCCATGTCAGGATTGAGTCTTAGGACACTCAGATTTGAGGACTGATGTAGCCATTTAGTCATTTACAAAGCAGTTATTGATGCCCAGATTTATATCAGTGCTTTCTCATTGGATAGATGATGGCTCAGATGGATTATTTGCATGGTTATGACTCAGCATTTATTTTATTGTGTTATGGTTATCCTTGCTCTTATACTCATCTTTGTAACATATACTAGCATTTAGTATCATGATCTGCCAGTCATAAATATATGGACTTGGATGTATTTGTATTATGTATTGTTGTCCCTACTTAGACCTGGAAGTTCCTGATCTATACTCATTAGTTTTACCCTCCCTAGGGAGAATAGAGGTAGTCATTCCCACCATTCTTTGGCTTGTTAGTGTTGGCTTCGTCTTTTCACTGTCTCCACCCATCCATTATCTTCCAGTTTTTCTTTTTAACCTGACTTTCTACTTGACTTATGGCATGGAGGACCTTTCCCCGCTAGAACCTTTGTTGGACAAACCTCCCTGTTTATAGTGTGTCTCGGCTCTGAGTTGGTGACAGAACTTTCCTTTGGTGAGTTGGATTGTATGCCTAAATAATTCTGGTCAGTTGTCTCGATGTTTGACACTGTGCAGAACTCCCCCTAGTCACTTGAGATGTTGTTGGCTAAAACTGAAAGCTCATCTACTACTTGTATTGGAAATGTTTATATATGCGCCCATGGAAAATGTAAACTCTAGAATGTGTTTCTTAACATATACAAGCAAAGGGCAAGAGCAATGAAATGCTAAAATACTCCGTGAAGGGTATAAGAAAAGGTTTCAAAAGCAATGGTTAAGTATATTCTATATCCAAATATTGCTGACCTTATAACGTGTCCTGATTTCGGGGGTCACCGTGCCCGTGTTGGACACTCGAATCCCCGTGTCCTTCGTGTCCTGTGTCTCCGTGTCAGGTGACTTAGCTTGTAAGCTTTGATCAAGGAATGAGAAGTTGATTAGAAGGAGAGATCATCTGTGTATGTGTGCACTGTGTATTTCATTTATGTTTCCATTGTTTACTATTCTAGCTATTGTGTGATTCTTGCTACATTCGGAAATTAATTTTCTGTGTTGAAATAATTCAAAATTTGATTTGTTTAATTTGGGAACATTTGAACAACAATCACCTAGGGTTAGGAAATTTCAATAATGCACCATTATGGCACAAAGGATTACATGTTTGTGAATGATGATATGTTCAACCATCAAGACAAACTAAACAAAAGAATGCCTATATACGTTGACAGATAAGAGAAGAAGAATCTCCCAAACAAAGTTCATGAAGGGAGAGGGGATGTAAAAGAACTTGTAATCTGCTTATTGGAGACTTATTTCACCCTATTTGGCATTTATATCAGACAA
>LPNX010749050.1:1283639-1347682 GCA_001517045.1 Pseudotsuga menziesii | reverse complement strand
TGATGTATATTATCATTGTATGTTGTTGTACCCCCATTGGGGATGTGTGTTACCCCTTTACGAGATGTTTAAATTGTGTCTAGACCTTGAGGTACAACCTCCATTGTAAGTCGGGGCAATTGTCCCCAGTGTAACATCATGTAATATGTAATTGTCGTATCTTTAAGAGAAGTGGGCCCCATGTGAGATGACATGTAGGCTCAAGTCTTATATTTGGTCAGTGACTTGAAAGGGTATAAAGAGAGAGGCACTCTCCTCCCTCATTTATACACAACTCACACACTCTCTAAGGTGCATGAGAGAGAGATACAATCAGAGGTGGAGAGAAAGATAGCTGTTGAACATTTCTTATTACTGCTTTTGATAATCTTACTATTCTGAAGAAGTTTGCGGGGTTTTCTCCTTTATGGTTTTCCCGATGAAAATATTTGTGTCTTGTGTATCTTTTATATCTTATGCATTTTGCTGTACTTGTTATTCTTTCAGATAAAGATCCTAGATAATCTATGTTATCACCAACCTTGTAGTTGCCTATGTGAGATTGATCCAGGATGGACGGTAGAGGGGCAAGCAACTAAGGAGGTGGAACCAAGATTGCCTTGACTCCCAAATGGATGGTTGTCATGCCAATCGAGGCGGTCTTCACTTTATGTTATCTTAGCCCAAGACAACAACTGGGGAGACCCAGATCAACTCCTGATAGGAGAGATCAGACCTAGACACCAGATCAGATCAAATGGACTTAAGGTACGTAAGGTGTAAGCTGATGGAAACCCTAGATCTATGGATGACATCACTAGGTGAACCAAGGCTTTGGGTCAAGGTGTAGGAAACATGAGATTTGATCGAAGTTGGGACATCGATGACCTATGAGGTAAATACTAGATCTGGGGTTAAGGTACTAGCAAGAGGTGAAGATATCCACTACCTTGGGAAACATGACCAATGCAGAACAGGTGAGAACGGGATTGGGGCTATCTAGTACCAAGGGATAGACTCAAAGGAAGGTATGACAGTGTCAAAGCACCGGAGTCAACAGGAGAAGGTCAAAACGCAAGGGAAAAAGGAAAAAGAAGGGGTAGCGCTAGGGTTGGAGATCAGTGCCTTTCAGATTTAGGGCAATGGAGTCATTTTCTACCCAGTGTCGAAGAAGACCCAACTGGGTTTAGACCCGATCTACAAACTGAAAAGGTGGTTTTGTTGGAAAAGATCAAATTTCAAGAAAAGAGGGCAACATGGAAGGTAGCGCTAGGGTTTGAAGATCAGTGTTTTTCAGATCTAGGGCAACAAAGTCACTTCTAGCTCAGCGTTGAGGAAGACCCACTTAAGGCATGACCTGATCTACAAAACCCAGAAATGGTTTGCCGAGAACTCAAGCAGATTGAGCCATAATATTTTTTGGTTTTTTAATGTTTAGGGTTTTAAGATGAAAATGGAAATACAGGTGCCAATGGA
The DNA here is from genome assembly GCA_001517045.1 of Pseudotsuga menziesii. NCBI lineage: Eukaryota > Viridiplantae > Streptophyta > Pinopsida > Pinales > Pinaceae > Pseudotsuga > Pseudotsuga menziesii. The sequence continues at coordinate 1,346,227 of LPNX010749050.1, read as the reverse complement.
TTGAGATTTGGAAGAGAAGTACTAACTTGTAGATCTTACCTCGAAAACCTTATAGATGCCTTGATGATGATGATCCCTGCTATCCCGATCAATTTGAGAAAATTTGAGTGAGTTCTATGCCCAACGTTTTGCCCCAAGAAGCCAATGCGCCCTTTCTCCTGCACAACAAACGTCAACCATATCAGATTTGTTGCATTATGAGAAAAAAAACAAATGCTACAGAAAAATAGCAAGATGAAATCATAGATCGCATTGATGCTAATGAAAACCCCCTGATACAAAACACATCCAAGCCAAGCGAGTTGAGGAAGCCCTGCAAAAACGCCCAAGTTGAAGTCGCCCTCCTGTAGACAAGACAATGTTTCCCCAAAAAATATCTAGATCTCACAACAAATACCCAAATCCTAGGAAGCAAAAGATTTTTCAATCACCATTGAAGAACACTAGATGCAAAGGAGATCCAAAAAATATCCACAAGAAATGTTTTTCTATTATCCAGATCCAAGAGCCAAAGACCCCTTACAAATGAGAAGCTCTCTCCTTTAAATAGGAATGAGAGAACCAAAGTCTTAACCACTTTTCAAATGGGTGGCTAAGATTAAAAGATACAAATGTTCTAATCAATGGTTGAGATGAGCTCAACATACAATACATGGATCAATATCATAATATAACATAAAAGTGCACTAAATCACCCTAGGAGAAGGCATCCCACTCAACAAAAAATAAATGAAGCACATGGTGGGTCAAGGGAGTGTTAACTAACTCCCTTTGGGTGTCCCCATGGCACAAAAAATAGTATAATTTTTTAACTGTGAAATTGTGCCTCCTTGAGGAAATCATGAGCTTCTGAAAGCTCCAAAAAATAATATAATATGTCCAAAACGTAGATGTGGGCCCATCCAAGTGCTGCAAATGCTGGAGAAGAAGTGGAAGACATTACCCTCATCATCAAAACTCATCCCATGCCTTCTAGGGTGCCTGCGTTATCCAACTAAGCCCACCATGCTCTCTGGGAGGGAGGTAATATGGTACAAACAAGTGGCTGGACACCCCATGCTCATACAATGCCATAGGAGATCCAAGAAAAATGTCTCCCTTCTCAGACAAACCTTTCAGTATAGTAAAATTGCACTAGAAGGGTAAACTGAGCCTAATCATCTCTGCAAGTGCCAAGAACTGAAAACAAGCTGACTCACTAGACTCAGAGAGTCCAAATCCATCTAAGGTGTATACTCATAACCCCTCAAGGTCTCTGCATGATCATCTACAATATCCACATATACAAAATAATAATCTGTAAATGACCATATAACTAAAAATATAACTCAGGCTAGCATCCATATGCTGCAAGTGTTCAAAGGCTAAGACATGCTCTACAAATCATTCAAGTAACAATTATAACAAGTAGCAATCACTTCACTGGCGGTCTATCAACCAAATATATAGGGTTTCATTTATTAATCATAACTCGGACCAGACTTTCAAAACCATACTCACTTCATAGTTGTAATCAATTTGCTAGTGAAGGGTGAGGGCTAAAATTCACAAGGCTAGGCCAAAGGGTGACAACCAACTTGACATTGTGACACTTCGGATAAGGAAAGGGGATACTCACTCTAGCATATGACATACAAGCAACAACAAAGGGGATGGCTGTGCCTGACAATGGGTGAGTTACTTCAGAGGTGCTTATTCACCTTGACAAATGCTCACAATCCAATTCAATACAAGTAAGGCCAACAATCCTTAGATATAACTTTAGGAACCATTGCTTTTTTGGGCCTTTGATTTTCCATAGCCTTGGTCCATGTTTTTATTACACGGATTTTTATTATTTAGGCTTTATGCATTCATGTATGTTGAAAAACACTACTTTTCATGAATGTATTAAGATATTCTTTTCATTGTACTTCAAAGCCAATTTCATTAGGCTAGCCTTGCATTCACGTATGTTTAGAAACACTAATTTTCATGAATGGGCTTTTTCATAAGATATTCATTTCATTTCCAAATACATTGTATTGATGGCAGCATTACTTGTTTCAGGTTACAACCTAGGCAACTCAGAGCCAAGACACAAATAACAGGGAGGCTTGTCCAACAAAGGCTCTAGTGGGGAAAGGTCCTCCATGCCATAAGTCAAGTAGTAGGTCGGGTTGAGAACATAATTGGAAGGTAATGGATGGGTGGAGACAATGAATAATGAAACCAACGCTAGCAAGCCAAAGTATGGTGAGAATGACTACCTTTATTCTCCCTAAGGAGGGTAAAACCAATGAGTATAGATCAAGAACTTCAGGTCTGAGTAGGGACATCAATACATAATATCAATACATCCAAGTCCACATCTTTATATGGCCGCCAGATCATGACACTAAATGCTAATGCATGTCACACGGATGAGTATAAGGGAAAATGATAACCATAACACAAGATAATATAAGCCGAGTCATAAACATGTAAATAGTCCATTTGAACCAACATCAGTCCAATGAGAAAACACTGATACAACTCTGGGCACCAATAACTGCTCTGTAAATAGATAAAATGACTACATCAGTCTCCAAATCTGAGTGTCCTGAGACTCAGTCATGGCATGGGATAGTACTATAGTCCATCAATCAAATCATGATCCATCATAGATGCTCATCTCAACATCTCATATATAGGGGAATTGGCTGAAAAATGTACTGAAATCTGAAAAATATAATATGGTAGCCCGACTACTATATATGTGATAACAATCTAATCAGATCTTAAGAAAAACTAACACTCATTTGTGCCTTATGCAAAATAAAGAAGCTTAGGAAAAATAATTTGGAAAAAAAGAGCAGCTGCAGAAATATGAAGAGAATGATCAAGATTCAAAAGCGAAAATATGAAAAAGTCTTGAAGAAACAGAAAACACCATTATCAACCTAGAGAGTCAACTAGAAGAGGCAAAAAGGATAGAAGTGGTGAGAATCCAACTAAAAGAAAATGAAGAAATCTGTGAAAAGTTAGAATATCAAAATTGTTTTGGAGAAGTCAATTTCTCAGTTGAATAGAAGTCTAAGGTTTGGAAAGAGCGTTGAAATCTTAAATGCTATCATCAATTGCCAAAGGTCACCATTCATTAAGACTGGCTTTGGCTATGATAAGAATAAGTAGACTCCTAAAAAAAATTCTAACTCTAAGGCTAGAAAGCCACCAAAGAAGGTGAATGAAGAATAACCTAAAAGCTATCTTGATGTTCTCAAAAGCTCCATAAAAAATGAAGGTAACGGGAAAAAGGGAAAAAGGAGAATGATGTCCCGTAGAAATCTGACCTTACAATGACAACAGGGGCAGATTTGTAAAATCTTTTCCATCAAGTTGGCCTCACAAAACTTGGTACCAAAATTCTTTCTTTGGTTATTTTTTTTCTTGCAGTTGCTCTGGTCATAAAGCAATAGATTGTAGAGCATGTAATAATGATGTGTGGAACAAAGACATAAGTACTTATAGGTTCTCAAATAGAAACTATAATTCATTTTCCCCTTTATTTGATTACAATGTTGTATGTTATAAGTGCAACAACTATGGGCACATAACACGTTTTTTTAGAGTGGCATTGTAGAATCTTCTAGACAAAACAGGGAAGAAGATAGCTTTGTCAAACAAAAAAAAGAATCCACAAAAGTTTGGAAACATAAGCAAGAGCAAGAAGAGCAAAAGAAGGAGAAATCCATGTTTGTACAAAATGCAATTCATGTCCAAAATAAAGGAAATCAATGGTACATGGACAGTGGATGCTCAAGCCACATGACATGGAACCAAACCAAGTTCCTTACTTTGAAGGAAGTAAATGAAGGCAGTGTAACATTTGCAGATAATACTACTGCAAGAATAACTGGAAAATGCACTCTTAGCCTCTAGGGACTGCATTTAATATTGTATGGTCTATCTTGGAAAACATGCCTGTTATAATGATTTTCTGCCTCAAAATCCGTACTCTGCTGCTGTACAAAATGTTTGGGAAAATGTGCTCTAAGTCTTGGAATTTGTGCCCTGTTACTTGGCCACAAAAAAATTGTGCAAGGGTTTTTGTCTCTCTCTCTCTCTCTCTTCTTGACTTCTCCTTTGTTGCTCTCTTTTTTTCTCCAAAGTTCATGGAAAATAATATTGCCTTTTTCCCTAGTTTCTCCCCTTTTTGTTCATGCCAACCACCTTCAAATCAATTGTCAAGATTAGATCTTGACTTAATGAGATTTAGGGCTAGGAATGAATGCTCACTAAAAACTCATTAAATGAAAATGTATTATGTAGATGTCAGAATGCCACTAGAAAATAGTAAATACAAAAAGGGGTAGATCAAGATGGAAAAATATCATTTGTCAATAGTCCTCCTCCATGCGTGAATCAACAAACTCATCACTACCCTCCTCTTCCTCCTCCTCCTCTTTGCCCATCTGACGATCTGCATCTATTGGTGTGGAGGATGACCCCTTCATAGGATCACCATCATCAAAAGTGACCGTCTCTAGCATTGGATCATTAAGATCCATGTTGGTAAATGCCAACTTAGTATTGCTGTCCAAACCCATATCATCAGGAAAGACATCCCATATCTTTTCCTTTCCCTTCACCCACTCCTCCCTCTTCCTATAAATAAGACGAAGGCTGGAGTGCACATACACCATCGTCTCTTTCGCTGGACTGCTCAAGCTTGCTCTTCTTCAAACTGTACAAGTTCTCATATGTGCTTCAATTCCTCTCACAACAAGAGGATCAAGTAACTTGAGAGATGACCCTCAAGGCTAACTTTTGTAGAATAGGGCATGTCACCCCATGAGTTTCCCATCAAACATAGGGTTTCTTAACCCCCCTCTCTCTGAGCACATCATAGCCTCCAAATCTCCCACTTGTAGTGGAAAACTCTATAAAGCCCTCCTCCACCTGAACAAGTAAGTTTCTATCTTGAAATAGCCGTCTAAATGCTATCTTCCTCCTCTGTGAAATCTCTCCATCCATGTGAGGAGGGAATCTGTGTGAGGGCCTGGACCCACCATTGAGCTAGTCATGATTGTAGAACTTGGGGACCAATGGGTGTGCCAAGCAATGCAAAGGTGTGCAATTCTTATCCCACCTAGAGATAAGAATATTCAGTGTTCCACCTACTTTTCGGGACGCGGGAGCATGGGAGCGGGGAAACACACATTGGGGACATGTAGAGGCACCTCGAAATTTGGAGGTATTTTGGGGGATGGGGGGGCGCGAGGGGACGTTGGGGTCCCTATCATAGGGGGGTCGGTCTCTAAAATTATAAAATAATTGAAAAAATATGAACCCCAACATATAAACATATCAATTCCTCATCCCATCACCATTTGCATACTAGCATCCTTATGTTCCTGAAGAGTAAATGCTTTTTTTTTAAATTAATTCTTTTTAAGCAAAAAATTTAAAAATTCGAGGGGAGTGGAGGTGTGTGGGAGCCCCCCGTTTTCTGGAGGGGGCATGTGGGAGCCCCCCAATCCAAGAATCTCCTAGACCTGCGTTTCCTAACATTTCTCAGAAAGGAGGGCAATGGGAAACGTTTCCCATGGAGCCTCTCAGCCCCCAGAGCGTGGGAAACGCAGGGGGCAAGCCCCTGACCCTGGGGGACACATCCCTGTGGAACACTAAGAATATCCTGTATGGTGGACCATAAGTTCTTTGTCGATGTCTCATACTCAACACACTCATTCTCCATAACAATGGTCCTCGTGGAATCAATTACGGAATCCCACCCCTCATAAACATCCTACTAGGATGGGTTGGTCTGTGTCTGCAAACCGCAACAAAGAAATGACCGGATCCATGATCTTAATGGTAAGATCTACCTTCTGCCACCAACCATCATCTAACACTGTGGCCTTTACCTTTTTTCAAGCAATCTGATCCGTTTTTCTCCAAAAGGACCAAAACTCTGAAATAACCATGGACCCAAGAGTGGTTGTGACCTCCCTCAATCTCTTGAGCAGGATGAATGAGGAAGCAAATTGAGTATCTGCAATCTTCAACAATGAAAGATGTGTGTACTCTTTGTAGATTGTGAGGGAATTGGTGTGGTTTTGTACAAAGCTATGGATATGGCGTGCATCATCATTAAGGTTGCCAATCCATGTCGCATCTGAAGCAATAGATTTCAATGCTAAATTCAAAGAATGGACAATGCAAGGTGTCCAAAATACATGTAAGAGCAATAAAACCAAGTATAAATGAGTCTTGACTCTACAACTTGTTATCACCAGACTTGTAGTTGCCTCTATGAGGTGGATCCAGGATGGACGGTAGAGGGACAAGCAACTAAATAGGTGGAACCAAGATCGCCTCGACTCCCAAATGGATGGTTGTCATGCCAATCGAGGCAATCATCACTTGATGTTGTCTTAGCCCAAGAGAACAATGGGGGAGACCCGGATCTACTCCCGACAGGAGAGATCAGACCTAAACACCAGATCAGATCAAATGGACTTGAAGTACGTAAGGTGTAAGGTGGAGGAAACCCTAGATCTATGGATGACGTCACTAGGTGAACTAGGACTTGGATCAGGGTTTATGAGATGCAAAATTTGATCCAAGTTCAAGACACAAGTGCCTTATATGACCAATACTAGATCCGGGATTAAGGTACTAGCAAAAGATGAAGATGTTCGCTGCCTTTGGAAAGGTGACCAATGCAGGGAGGGTAAAAATAGGATTGGGGCTATCTAGTACTGAGGGATAGACTTGAAAGAAGGTATGACAATGTCAAATCACCTGAGCCACAAGGAAAAGGCCAAAACGCAAGAGAAAGAGGCAAAAGGAAGGGTAGCACTAGGGTTTGAAGATCGGTGCCTTGGGATTTGGGCCAATGGAGTCACTTTTAGCCCAATGCTGAGGAAGACCCACTTAGGGTTTGACCCGATCTACAAAACCCAGGAATGGTTTGCCCCGAGATCAAGCGGTTTGATCTTTAATATTTTTTGATTTTTAATATTTAGGGTTTCAAGATGAAAATGAAGATGCCAATGGATTGAGATCTAGAAAAGAAATACTAACCTATAGATCTTACTTGGAAAACCTTGTAGATGCCTTGATAGTGATGATCTATGCTGTCCCGATCAATTTGAGAAGATTTGAGGGAGTTTCTATGTCCAACATTTTTCCCAAAGAAGCCACTGCGCCCTCTTTCCTGCACAACAAACGTCAACCATATCAGATTTGCTGCGTCATGAGAAAGAACAAATGCTACAGAAAAATAGCAAGATGAAATCATAGATCGCATTGATACTAATGAAAACTCCCTGATACAAAACACATCCAAGTCAAGCAAGTTGAGGAACCCTTGCAAAAACGTCCAAGTTGAAGTCACCCTCCTGTAGACAAGACAATGCTTCCCAAAAATATATATATCTCACAACAAATACCCAATTGCTAGGAAGCAATAGATTTTCCAATCACCATCTAAGAACACCAGATGCAAAGGAGATCCAAGAATTTCCACAAGAATAGTTTTTCTATTATCCAGATCCAAGAGCCAAAGACCCCTTTACAATGAGAAGCTCTCTCCTTTAAATAGGAATGAGAGAACCAAAATCATAACCACTTTTCAAATGGGTGGCTAAGATTAAAACATCAAAATGTTCTAATCAACGGTTGAGATGAGCTCAACATAGAGTACATGGATCAATATAATAATATAATATATCAATGGACCAAATCACCCTAGGAGAGGGGATCCCACTCAATAAAAAATAAATAAAGCTCATGGTGGGTCCAAGGAGTGTTAACTAACTCCCCTAGTGTGTCCCCATGGCACAATAAAATAAATATAATTTTTTAAATGCAAAATAGTGCCTCTCTGAGGATATCGTGAGCCTCCAAAAGCTCCAGAAAATAATAAAATATGTTGGAAAGATGGATGTGGGTCCATCCAAGTGTTGAAACTGCTGGAGAAGGAGTGGAAGACATCACACTCATCATCAAAACTCATCCCATGCCATTTCCTTGCCTCAGTAGCCCAAATCAAATTCTTCAATAGCCATTTTTATTATTTTAAATCTGCCTTGGGAAACCTGACATGGCCAAAACTGCCTCTTGGAGTGCCAGCATTGTCAAATTGAGCTCACCAAGCTCTCTGGAAGGGGGTAATATGGTAAAAACAAGTGGCTGGACCACCCCCTCCTCATATATCGCCCTAGGTGAACCAAACAAATCATCTCTCTGCTCTGATAGGCCATTCAGCATGGCAAAACTGCACCAGAATGGTACCCTGAGACAAATCTTCACTGTAACTGCCCAAAACTGAAAACAAGCTATCCCTTTGGACTCGGGGAGTCCAAATCCATCTAAGGTGCATACTCATCCACCCTACAGATCTCTGCATGATCAAGAATAATATCCAATATGCCCAGACAGATAAAATAATAATCTGTAAATGATCAATATTATAACCCAGGCTAACATCCATATGCTGCAAGTGTTTAAAAGGTTAAGACATGCTCTACAAATCATTCAAATAACAATTATAACAAGTAGCAATCATTTCACTGGCGATCTATCAACCAAGTATAGAGTTTCATTAATTAACTATAACTTAAACCAGCCTTTCAAGACCATACTCACTTCATAGTTGTGATCCATTTTCTAGTGAAGGGTGAAGGCTAAAATCAAAAGGTTAGGCTGAAGGGTGACTACCAACTCGACACTGTGACATTTTTGGATATGGAAAGGGGATACTCACTCGAGCATATGCCAGATAAGCAACAACACAGGGGATGTCAGTGTCTCACAAATGGATAAGTTACGTTCAAAGGTGCTTATTCACCTTGGCAAATGCTCACAATCCAAATCAATACAAGTGAGGCCAACAATCTTTAGATATAACTTTTAGGAACCATTGCTTTTTGGGTCTTTGATTTTCCATAGCCTTGGTCCATGCATTTATTACACGGATTTTTATTATTGAGGCTTCATGCATTCATGTATGTTTAAAAACATTGCTTTTCATGAATGTTTTAAGATATTCATTTCAAATTACTTCAAAGCCAATTTCATTAGGCTTGCTTTGCATTCATGTATGTTTGAAAACACCGCTTTTCATGAATGGATTTTTTCATAAGATATTCATTTCATTTCCAAATACATTGTATTGATGGCAACGCTACTTGTTCAGGTTTAGTCAACACAACCTAGGCAACTCAGAGCCGAGACACAAATAAACAGGGAAGCTTGTCCAACACAGAGGCTCTAGTGGGGAAAGGTCCTCCATGCCACAAGTCAAGTAGTAGGTCAGGCTAAAAACATAACTGGAAGGTAATGTATGGGTGGAGATAGTGAACAATGAAACCAACACTAGCAAGACAAAGTATGGTGGGAATGATCACCTCTATTCTTCCTAAGGAGGGTAAAACCAATGAGTATGGGTCAAGAACTTCCAGGTCTAAGTAGTGACATACATACATAATATCAATACATCCAAGTCCACATATTTATGTGACCACCAAATCATGACACTAGATGCTAAGACATGTCACAAGAATGAACATAAAAGAAATTATAACCACAACACAAGATAATATCCGCTGAGTCATGTACATGTAAACCATCAATCTGAACCAACATCTATCCAATGAAAACTATTGATGCAACTTTGGGCACTATTGACCGCTCTGCAAATGGCTAAATGACTACATCAGTTCTCAAATATGAGTGTCCCGAGACTCAGTCATGGCATGGGAGAGTACTGTAGTCCATCATCAAATAATGATCCATCATAGATGCTCATCTCAGCATCTCATATGTAAGGGAACTGGCTGAAAAGTGTACCGAAATCTGAAAAATAGGATATGGTAGCTCGAATACTATATATGTGATTACACAACTAACAACTCAAATGAAAATCTTTAAAATGACATTTCCCTTAGGGCCTAGATGAATCTTGTGCTAAATTCAAATAATGAGCAAATTGGCAATGCAGGGTGTCCAAAATGAAAATACCTGTGGATATTTAGCTTCCATAATCATGCCAGTAGCCTTGCAAAGACGTGCATTGTCCATGATGATTTGTACACAAGAGTCAACACCTACTTTTTCAATGACTTTGATAAACAACTCACCCATATATTGTGCGTCCTTGTATTTCCCAAGAGCATCCATCGCTTTCAAAAACATCGGTCCATTTTGGGATGACACCATGAAATTGATGAGTGGATGACGTGCTGCATCTGTCCATCCATCAGAAACAATACTGACACCGGATGAGGGCCATGTTGATTGATCTAATTGGCTCATGAATTTTATCCTCCTCCCTTGCGTTAACTAATAATGTGGTTCTAAGCTTCTTTGAACCAGGAGGCACATAAATAGTTGGAGCTTGTTCAATTAGGTTTTGACACATCTCAATAAACAATGGTGACCGTGCAACATTAAAGAAATGAAGTTGAGGGAGAAAAAGAATGCAATGGGAAGGTCCACCTCTTCTCACGCTTCTTGTTGGAAAATCATGTCCATTGGATCACTTGTAGTTGGCCTCTTTCTTGTTGGATGAGTATCAACCTCACCCCCATATTGGCTTGGTGGAGGCGTAGTGCTAGAGGGTTTCCTCAAGAATGGAAGAGGATCCTCATTCTTTTGTGTCTTGTTTGCTGTTGCCACCTTCCCTAAGCTAACATGATCCTCTCTTTCCATCTCCTTCCTTTGGGTAACGCTCATTGCTTTACATGAAGAAATCCCACTAGGAAGGGCCAACAAATGGCCCTTAACCCAATAATATGTGCTCTTGAACTTGTTGTTGCAGCAATTGCAACATGAACTCACATTGCCTCCCCCACTAAGCTTTGATGTAGGCCCTTCTTTCCTTGTCAGATACTTCCACAAAGGGTATTTTATCTCTTGGGTTTGTTGTCTTGCTAAAACAGGGTTAAATTTAGCATGAGCTCCACTAGAAGCAGATGGAGCACTAGCAGGAGTAGAAGAGGTTATGCTTGGAGGAGGAAAAGGAGGGGAGGCACTAGATGGGGCATTTCTCCCTTTCCTTTGCCCTTTAGTTGTTTCCCTGGCTGATTGAGACATTCTTCTTCTTGCTTGATGGTGAGCTTGAATCCTACAAATGAAATGCACCCTCAAATGCACTTGGAAACCATTGCAAATGCTTCAAATCCTCTTCACCTGCAAAAAAAACTCACTCTCACACCTCTCTTTTCAATTGCAAATGACTAAACGAATGAGAAAAATCGGGTTTTAACCCCTTGCGGGCCTCTTTTCCTCCTTTTACATGTCTTGGAATTGAGATACTATCCACACATTGCGAGACACGATGCTATCAAGTGTCCAACACGTGATAGCATCGTATTTGTGTTCGACACGATAACATGCGACATGGGCAGGGTTTTGGACGTGTTTGGTTTCTTAGGTTTGAAAGTAAGATTTAAAACTATTTCTAATTTGTTAAAAGTTTATTTTTTTATTCATAAAGTAAATAGTAAAGTATATAATTTACTTTCTTTTATTTAATATATAAAAAGTCAAAATAGATTTACATCTAGTATTGATTAGCAGTAACTGCAATTCAATGTAGGGACGAGTGAATACTGTAGCTTGATCAGTAGGCAGAGATCAGTGCACCAACTCGACAAGGTAGTACAAAGTAGACTTTTACGGGAACTTAGTTTTCTAGAGAAAAAATTCTGAGTCAACCATTTATATGTATGGTTGTGAGGAAATAGGAATGTCATTAACAACCCATGTGGAGATCATTAATGCGTGGGAGCTCCCGATGAAGGAAACACTCAAGAAAAAGTCCCTAAGTTCTCGATTTTAGAGGGTAAGAGTTCCCAGTAAGTTCCAAACCATCTGGAATGGTTCCCGCTAGATTTGGAAATTTTCCTACAAGTTCCCAAGTTCCTTGGAACGTCGGAACTTTGGGAATGAGTTTCCTAAAAGCCGGGAGCGGTTCCCGTGCTATATATATATTAATGCATCCACATGCCCTTTTCCAGGGTCGATGTGTCCTCTTTTGAATACTCGTATTTCTGTGTCCTCTGTGTCCTCGAGTCATGCGACTGAGCTTACCACTATATAACTTTAATCTAAGTCACAGTCTGGCTTGTAACTGGAAACAATAAAGAGGTTCACATTTTGATTTTAAAGAATTGTTAGCTGAAGTGAACAAAGGCTAGGGCTTTAAAAGAAAACTCAGCAAATAGCACAACCAACCCTTTGCAGAGCTCAAGTCAGAGCAGAACCACTCCTTCTAACTCAAGTAAGACCAGGACCAGCTAAATCTTTTATGGATTAATAACTGCCAAAATTTGTTGGCTCTTTATTTTAGTAAAGGGCCATAGAAAATATCTTTTGAATTGAGTATTTTAATAATTAACACCTAAATATTTTATGATCTTCTGAAGTTTATCGTTATCTCATAAGGGAACGGGCTGGTAAAACACACAAAGATGGCAAGGAATATCTGTGCAGGGTAAGATTTCATTTTATTAATTAACAGATGTTGTCTATGTAATCATCTATTATGAACTGGATTCAAGATGCATCATGGTTGTTATTTGTACCTATGTTTCAGAGAGGATTTGTGATTACTTATGTACCATTGACATTTCCGACCAACATTGTTTGTAGGAAAACCCTCACATTGATTTGTATAGGTGATCAGAATATCAAAACTAGAGTGTAATTTTGTTTTTTTACTGTGTACCATGCATCATTGTGAATAATCGACACTACTGTGAATTCATGTCTAATCCTATATAATGTTTTAATTCATTTAATGAATGGACAATGCCAATGGAAATGGCTGCCTCCTGTTTTAGGTACATATTTAATGATAATTCTAGGTTTACAGGGAAGTACAGGTAGTGGCTTTTGCACCTGTTATTCATATAGATCTTTATTTTATGAGTTTGGATACTTGGGCATGTACAATCCCAAGTGATTTCGTCTGTAACAAATAAGAGAACCATAGTACACCTACTATTGTTTGCACAGGTATGAATTTTATGGAATGTGACTGGGCAATTACAGCCAAACCCACTATATCCATTATTTTGAAATTTGATATTGATGATAAATTCAAAGAAACTAAGAATACCGTACTTTTGGTTGTGCAGGTGCCCATGGTTGCAGTTCTTGCATGCTTTCATATATGTCCAAAAGTTGTTGTTGAGAATTTGGATAGTCAAGTGATTTCGTGACAATCCACTGTGAACACTCACATGGAAGCCCATTAGGAACCAATTGACAAATGGAGATTATAATGTTTTAAAGATCTAAAAGAATGTTATGGTATGTTTTAAAGTTATGCTTACAATATCATAAACTGGGAATCCATTCTCAGTCACAAGTGCATAATCATGCTGGTAAGATCCTGCAAAAATTCACAAACATAAGAGATATAGTTATTAGTTATAATAATACGTTTGAATATTTTATATATTTAACAAATACTATAAAATATAACATATGACCAAAATGTATTTACAGTTGTAGAATAACATCTTTCATATAAAAAAGTATGTATGTTTTAGGCACATTTCTACTATCATTTGAGGAATGCTAGACCTCAATGTTTTGCATTCCCCGTGAAACATTCCAGTCAAATATTGCTCCTCATGGATTACCTGTTTAGAATAAAATGTTATTATCTCAACTTTTATGATGTACCTTTATTTGATGGTGTTTTTTGTGAATGTTAATAGAATTTGCAAGTTATCCAGTTAGGTATTCTCAATACCCAAATCTGTTGTCTTTGAACTCTGCGCTCTTTCATTTTGATTATTTTAGTAGGTGCTAAAGTTTCCATAAAAAGTTAAATTCTTAAAGAGTTGGCAAGCAAGACCCTCTTTCACATGTAAATTGCCAGACGCTTTCCATTTTATATGTTGAAGTTTCTAATGCTTGTTCTATTTTTAATATTGGTGCAGTTGTATGTTGATTGAATAAGAAATTTAGGCTTCGGGTTATTAACTTATTCTCAAATATCACTTTTTCATGGAAAGTCAATATTCACTTCAAACAAGCAAGAGGTGTAATACAAATATGCAGCAATAATAGATTTGAGTCGGAGGATGATGTTTTCTGTCTATTGATAGATTCCCATGATCTTATATCAATAACTTTAAACTCAATAGAACTGCTTGTATTGTTAAGTTATTTTACTCAATACCAATTATGATTTCTGCTCTCAATAATTCTTATAATCAGGAATTATAAACAGAAATACTGATATTTTTAACCAATAATGCACCAGAAATAAATAGGAAATCATTCACACATTTGACACAAGTATTTACCCTGGAAAACCCCAATGGGGAAAAACTAGCATTTAATGTCTTCTTCTTTTATTAGCTCATAGAGAAAATCAGAAATTTACAATAATGGAACCTCTAACTCAGTCCTAGAGAAAATCGACACTTTGGAGAAATAGACCTTCTCAGGAAAATCGTCCCTATTTGCATCAACCCTGCATCAGCTCCAAATGCAGCCTGTGCGACCCCTGTGTTAAACTGTATGGCCCTGCGTCACCCTGTTCACGGCTTATGTCACCTTGTTCATGGCTTACATCAGCCTGTACGATGTCGTACAGCCCTCTACGTCACCCAACAAACTGCCCGTGTCAGTTGTACGGTTCAACCCTCTCGCTTGGCTATACGATTACGGATCAACCCTCTCGACTTGGTGATCGATCTCTCTGTCTCTTTTGTCGATCTTCTCTCCCTACATATCTCTCCTCTCTTCTATTCAGGCACTGAGTCTCACTCTTCTCTTCAAAAAATCTATTTCTGTAAATGATCTTGTGATCTTGTGTTCTTGTGTCTTTCTCCTCTCCTTAGGCTTTCTTTTATAGCATCTCAATGACCAAAAACCTAACCCCCGATCGCCAAAGTGATGGATGGCCAAGATTAGATTTTGAGCCTCACTTAAGATCAACAGTTGCGACTTAATCTTAAGTTCACTTTTAGTCACTAGCCAACATTAAATTAATTAATGTGCTTTTCCTAAGTTAAACTTAGGAAAGAGATATAAAAGTCACTTACTCAATTATTAAGCAAGTACCTAGAGAGTAAATGGACTTTTGTTTGTTTGACACCAAGCCTATGTAGAAGCTCTTGTCCATGCTATAATCATCAACATGTATAATATATATTAACTGAAACTGTATATGGATATGAACCCACTTATAATGTGATTGTGAACAACCAAAAATTTGTTTCAGTGGCTCAAGTCAGTATCAGTGGCCCAGGATATTGTAGTCTGCCCTTATTGGCATGCAACTGATGACATTTGATTGCTATTAGAAAACCTTAAATCCTCTCTTCGACTACTGTGCACTTGACCGGCTCATTAGATCATTTGATATATATTTTGTCATTTGCTGAAATTGCTTTGAGAAACAAGCTCCAAGGGCGTGCATGCACAGAGTGGGTTTCATTCGGTTTGGGCTAATTTATACCTCAAATTAGCACCTTTAACCAATATCATGGATCATGGTGTAATGAGAGGTAAGCATGGGTGAAGCTAGTGCCCAATGTCACCACAACCCAGCTTCTCAACATTTGAGGTCAACCCTTAACAACAAGGGGGAGTCCTTAATATTGGCGAAATATATCTGCAATCACTCCAACAACACACAAATATCCTTTACAAACAACCTCTTGGCTAGACTAGTGCCTAATGGAGTCAAAACAATGAAGCATTAATAAGTTACCCCAAGAGGGTAGGAGTTATAACACTTTATTATGAATTTCAAGATAGATAACTTCAATAATTTATTTCTGTTATAAAATTGGAGCTGTCAATAAACACTGCAGGAAATGAATGAAAATCAATCCAAACAATGCCAACTTACCATATAAGACGTACCTTGAGGCTTAGGGAAAGTGACATGCCTCAAAAAGGTTAAGGGAAGCCTTTAAATCAGATCTGAAGGTGCATAACTAGATTTGGTTTAAGCCCTAATCATCCCTCAAATAGATGGTGGACCAGCTTGAAACTTCTTCAACAGATATCCAACCCCTAGGGGTCAATCCTAGGCCTTTTCCTTGCTTATTTAGGCCTTCAAAGCTTGCTGATTTGAATGATGCACCTGCTGTACTTGTTATACCGAATATGAAAAAAGTCCTAGGTAACATAAATTACGGTGAAACTCCCGATCTAACCTGTTATCACATACATTGTAGCTGGAGCTACCATGATGCAACATACTATATTTTTCTTCTAGTTAGTGCCAGTCCCAGATAGTTTGAGCATATTTTTCCAAAGATCATCGATGGTGCAATCAAAGAGAGCCATTTCTTTTGATCAACAACAATATCCCATGACAGGACTTAGCCCTAGATGATCCATTGAGATGGACCTGTTGTATCCATGGTTTGCTTTGTAGAGTAGGTAGCTGGTATATTCCTTTGCACATACAGTTGGAGTTGGAGACAGGTATAAATGTGTATTTGGATGCTATTAAACCGTCTTGCTCATCTTATTAGCTTTAACTTAACATGGTAACTGATATTGGTGATTTGGTATTGTATTGTTGTCATGGACTTATTGAGTTGATATATGATCTCAAATGTTAAGGAACTTTTTATATGCTTACTAGTATTTCCTACCATATGCAGACTTGGTCTTACCTTGCTATGTTTGCATCACCTTTTCACTTTCCTCCACCCCTCCGTATCTTCCATGTTGTGATTGACCCTTGACATGGACCTTGAGTTGTGAGATTGAAGACCTTTCCCCATTTGGATCTCTATGTTGGATAGACCCCATGTTTGATATGTGTCTCGTCTCTGAGTTGTGCAACAAAACTTACTAAGGCCTTGACCCTTCCAGGCCAGGAAAAACCGTTAGCATTGGGTCTTGAGTCTGGGTGAGTTGGGAGATTGAAGCCTTGACCCTTTTGGTCAGTTGCCCTCAATGTTTGGTCTTGATTGTGAATGATTCCCGCCAATCGACCCCATGATTCACTTTTGGGCCAGGAGTACCCGCTGGTGTTGTGACATGAGCTAAGGTTGGCTAGTTGCTCGAGTTGTGTCATCTAGACTTGAAGCAAGTTGTACTACCATCATTACATGTATTTATATGATTCATTGCTATATATTATGAAATGAAAGCCCGTGGTAAAAGCTGCAAACAACTGTGCTTTTAAGCACATATAAGAGGGCTATGAAATGAAACGTTAAAGGCCAAAAAACAGATGTGGAACAATTGCTATATCTAAATGACTATTGGCCATAATTTATTGAAATGTAATGATTTTTTCCTCACGGAGCCCACGGGTTTTGATGTGAGCTGGAGCAAGGGACAACTAATTCTAAGTGTCCCCTAGGATCTCTATACTATAGTTTCTTGTGTACTCAACGCAAGGGTCCTATAAAAGATCTTCACGGAGCTTGAGTCAAGCTTGGATGTGAGCTTGTAGACACTTGTTAGAGTTGAATGGACACTTATCACTCAACTTATTCCATTTGTGAGACACCACCCTTCCTTATTATTATCTGTCCTGCATATGTCCAAGTGGATCCCAGTTTCCACTACTAGTCTGAAAGATCACTATGTGAAGGTTAACAAGTTATTCCCTCATCCTAGCCTTGTTTCATTCACCTCACCAATCATTAGCACTTTGACTAAGTTTGTAAGTGAGCATGTGTAAAGGACTTCATGAGAAATCATTTGTCAACTCTAATTGCAAGTTTTATTTTAATGGATTTGATTGATTTATCACTAGTATCATGTTGCTATTGTTCTAGTTGGCTATTAATATGAATAAGAGAGTTATCTTTCATCTCTTATGCACATTGGATTGATCAAATTACAGTTCAGGTTTTATTTTGGTTATTTTGACTTGGTCAAATCTAGTTTGACTGAGTCAACACAGGTCCTGAAGCAGATATGGCTACAGTGGTTCAAGATTGGTTATTTGTCATTTATGTGCATCCATTATACCATATCCATACTCAGTTTGATGATTTTTGGTAATGATCAACATTATTATAGTTTATTATTATTATTAAGACTATATTTTATTATTGGACAGAGGCATATCCAGATAGATTCATGGTGTATTTGCGGCCACCAAAAGTGGATTTGTCATCTCTGATTCCATTGACATACTGAGTTCTTGTTTTTTGGCAAAGGAAATGATGATATTGGCATATTTATGTTCGAGCAGTGATTGCCAGTATTTTAAGTTTTTCTTCATAAAAAATGAACTATAGCTACTTCTAGGAAATCGATTTGGTCATTCTGAGGCTAGGAAATGGCATGTGATGTTTTATTATGATATATATTGGCTTTATGGATCATTCTTCAACATTCTTTCTCAAGATAGGGCCCACATTCATTTTATTGGCTTATCTTGGGAGGACGTCCCCCATGGGGGCACCCCTCACGTTGGTTACTGATGTACTTCCATGTTATATCTTCATGTTATTGTATTGGGGCACCTAGGGAGACTTTAGACCCCTAAGGTGACCCCATTTTCATGTACCACATTGTTATATTTTATCATTATGATGTAATGCACCTTCCTAAGGTGTCCTTGGGCAATAGTGGACCCTCGCTCTTTATGAGCTTGATCCATGTATTATGTAAAGGTTAAATCTCCACCATCAATGATTAACTTTGTATCTTTTATTCATGACCACTCATTCAAAAAGTGGTTAGGGATTTGGTCTCTATCGAATCTATTTAAGAGAGAAGACTCTTCATTGTAAAGGGACTCTTGGCTTTGGATTTTTGGATAGAGAAAATGTTTTATGACTCAAACACTTGTGTGGATGTGGATTATTGTTCTTGGTGATTGATTGAAACTATATTTTGCTTGCATTGGAAGATCTTTGTGATTACATCTCGTATATTTTTGGATCCATTTCTCATTATTCATAGCGAGATCGATTTGGAGAGGGGCGCACTTGTGGAGGAGACCCACCTTGTTTCTCTTTCTCAAATCTCGGTTTTACAGGGAGTATTTTTGTCTTATGATCATTTATTGTTTTATCACTTGTCTCTCGTCAACAATTGCTTGATTTTCTCGTCAAGCTGATTGTTATTTCCTTGGCTTGGAAGGAAGGAGGGTACACTTGGGGTTCTTAGATGTTTCACTTGGAGCGAGATCTTCTCATTTCTTCCAGTTGATCTATGCAATGTTAGTCTTCATCACTTCGACAATCTTCCTCAAACATCAAGTAAGTGATCTGGGTAAGTTCCTTCGTTTATCTTTTCTATTCAATTGTTATTGCACAAATTTTACTCTTCAAACCCTAGTTTAATAAGTAGGAAAATTTACGGGGCTTGTTTTACGTAGAATTCTGATTTTTCGGAATTTGGGTATTTGCGGCCATCCCTCAAAACCCCTAGATCCCCTAGGTTGTCATCATTGTACTCCATTTTCCCACTCAAAACCCAACACTGGCCTTTAGGCATTTCACCCTCCTTACTTGATTCATCATTTTTTCTGGGTTTTACACTCTGGCTTGGCTTGTGCTTCCGGATATTGTCAAATCTATCATCAAGTCATCAAAATCAAGTGTTAGTAAACCTTAATTGTCTCTCAATTCATCACTCTGGGCATACCACCTTTTTTCACATTCAATCCCCCTCGGGTAGTGACATTAATTATCCATACTAGCACTTATAACCTAGAACTACATAATAACTTTATAGTCACAGAATCTAAGTATTTTGGGTTACATTTCCATTACCTAAACCATAATAAGCCAAAGCATCCTTACTGGTGGCTATCTATCTCAAATCTAGGGTTTCTTAGCTATACACCTTACATACTCTATTGTCCTAGTTTGATCTAGTGTCTTAGCTTTAGATCTCTCCTTTTAGGTTAGATCATGGTCTCCCCCTTTGTTATTTGGATCATCAGTGGCATAAAGTGAAGAGGATCTTAACTCGCATGACAACCGATCCATATCTGGCGGTGGGATACTCTTAGTTCACCTCGTTAGTTTCCTGTCCCCTCTACCATCTTGAACATGATACCTTCTGTGCGAAACTGGATACCTTCTGTGGGGCAACTACAAGTTGTGTGATAACATAAGCACATGAAAAGGATACCCCTGTTTGAGGGTCAGTGAGTGCTTAAAGCGGATTTGGTTAGGCACTTTCAGATCTGATTTAGAGCTTCCTTTCACCCTATTGAGGCATATTATTTTCCCTAACCCTTAAGGTATATCTCATGCGGTAAGTTGGCATAGTTTTTACTGGTTTTCATTCATTTTTTGAAGTGTTATTGACTATTGTAATTTCATAACTTTAGTAAGATATTGAAGTTATCTATCATGAGATTCATAATAAACTATTGTAACTCCTCCCTCTCACCTAGTGTCGTTATATGATTCATTGTTTTGACTCCATAAGGCACTAGTCTTAGCCAAGGGGTTGCTTGTGCAAGTATTTGTGTTCTTGGAGTGTTTGCAGATATTATTCATAGATGTTAGGGGCTTCCCCTTAGTCTTAGGAGTTGACCTAAAGTAGTGAGAAGTTGGGCTATGGTGACATTTGTTTTTTTTGTAGCTCGACCAATACTTCTATCACTATGTTGTGGGTATCTAGCAACATAGAAAGAGATGACATGTTCTCTAGACATATATTGTAAAGGTGGATTTATAGCACCTCATGTAAATGGTTCTGGTTGGCCCATGGTATTGGAGGGACCATTGTATTGGTCCATGGTATTTGCATAAGTGTGAAAATATAAAAGGAGCCTTAGAGTATGAGTTCAACACCATCAGTTGGACAAGAGTGAGTCATATCTCTTGTAGTAGTCAGTTCATAGAGGTCAAGAGTGAGTTATATCCCTTGAGTGAACAAAAGTGAGCCATATCTCTTTTGAGTGACAAAAGCGAGTCATATCTTCTGTTGGAGTTTGTCTTTTCTGCTGAGGGGTTTGGGCACAGTGAGTGTCAAGAGTCTGAGATCTGGTGAGTCATATTCGAAGGCTTGTCATTGTAAGTGTTGCTTAACAAACATGTAATAAAAGATAAACTGTTGGCTGGTTTTCCCTTGTTGGGGTTTCCAAGGGACATCTTGTGTTGTGGTTCTCTGTTTATGGTTGCTTATCAGTGTGTTGCATTTATCTTTTCTATGTTAAATAAAAGATTGAAAGTGTAATCGAGATCTGGTAAGCTATGATAATTTATCATGGTATTAGAGTGGGTCGGAGAAACCCAACACAAGACGTGAAATAAAAGAAAATATTTCGTACTGTAAGGCGACGATACAAGCGGTACGACGTACGGATTCGGCAGTGTTGTTGGGTTCAGGATTGTGAACCAATTACTAACTGTGGCTGAGGAGAAGGCAGTTGAAGGTGTGGAGGATTTGCAAGCGAAATGTGGGTGGAAGAGTAGCCCGCTAGTGTTGGGTGATGTTGTAGGAAGACTAATAGAATTAGCACGGGTAGGTCAAGCTATAGTTTATGGTTGCTGCATGAGGATCATGCAGCAACGTAAGTGCTTGACCAGACAGTAGCATGCATGCAGGGTTGTGATTGGTTGGTATACTTGAGCTGGTTTGCGGGCAGTCGAGAAGAGTCGAGTCACAATCGACGAGGAGGCCATGAGCTCGGACATGGGCCGAAGCAAGGACGTGAAGGATCGAGCGTGATGGCTGGGACGTAGGCTGTCCCGAGCATGGGGCAAATTGGTGGAGTGGGTTGTAACTCACGAGAGCTGTACACAAGGTCGAGAGATTTGGCAGAAGGGAGGATGCATACAACAAGGGCATGGGCCAGGGACGTTGGCGTAGTAGTGGAAGTGGCAAACGTTTGACATAAGCCACAATCGATAGAGATGCCACTGGGTTGAGCAAAGGGGCCGACTGACAAGGTAACCATGCAGCGACAGGGAGATCTACACTCGTACGGAGGAGCGGCTAGCATCTGATGAAGGAGGTTTGGGCAGCTGCCATAACAATGGTAGCAACGATATACATGTGGAGTAACCGCCGACTGAAGGGGGTGCTCGAATTGCAGCAGTAAGCCACTAACTGCCACAATTGCAACCAAGTCAGCCACTAGGTGACATTTGCCGCTAGAAGTGAAGCGGTTAGCTGAAGGTGACGCTGTAGCAGGAAGTCACCAAGTGGGAAAAAATCCCTAGTGGCAGCCCAAGAAATGCCCAGAAAGGCTTTGGGTAGCCCAAGAGATTGGGGCAGGCCTAGGGCTCTGAGCAGGCTATTGGGTAGGAGTCACAAGTTCCTAGAAAAGGCCATGGGAAGGGCAGACAAATTTCGGGCAGTAGGGTAGCTACCCATGAAATTTTGGACGAGTCCATAAAGGATTTGGGTAGGCCCAAAAGGACTTCGACAACCCAAAAATGCAGTCTAGTAGATTGTAGATATACCCGAGCAGTAGTAGAAGGCTGCAGGCAACCCTAGACAACTTTAGACAGGAAGTTTGGACAATGGTGCATCTAGCCATAATAACGAGACTGAGGATGATGCTCCTGAGTGTTTCAAAGATAGACTTATATTGTGAGTTGTGGCGTGCATACCAGGCATATAGTGAGGAGAGTTGTATTGGTGATGTTCTAGCTAGAGTCAGGTTGTATGTTGGAGGTGACATGAGTTATGCATGTTCCAGAGCTCAGGGTCAGTATGCTCTTAGTGTCAGCTTTGGAGGAGGGTTATGAGGTGGAGTTCCGGGATGGGACAATCCAGTGGTGAGGCTTGGCATTAGGGAGGGAACATTGTACAGGTTGTTGGGTTAGCTTGTGGTCAGCTTCAGAGGGAGTTTGGAGCAGAGTTGTAGAGGGAGTCTGGAGTTTGGATCGGTGTCATTGATAGAGGGAGAGCCTGAGGCTTCTCTCAAGGTGACACTGATGGAGGAGGAGCGCAAATTATCAAATCAAAGTGTAGTGGATGCAGCTGGGAAGTCTTTCAGTTTAGAGGGAGAAGTTGCAACAACAAAGGATTTGATGGATCCAGGTGGATGATTCTCTTTGGGCACAGTGAGAGTTAGGATTTTGAGATTTGGTGAATCATATCCAGAGGCCTGTCATTGTAAGTGTTGATTAACGAAGCTGCAATAAAAGATAAACTGTTGGCTGGTTTTCCCATGTTGGGGTTTCCAAAGTACATATTTTGTTGCGGTTTTCTCTGTTTACGGTTGCTTACAGTGTGTTGCATTTATCTTTTTTGGGTTAATTAAAAGATTGAAAGAGTAGCCGAGATCTGGTAAGCTTTGATAATCTCACAACATTGGGCACTAGTTTTTCCCGTGCTTACCCCTCATTGCACCGCGATCTATGACCTCGATTAAGGGTTCTAATTTGAGCGGTAACATGAGGTAAGCATTCTGTATTTTATATCGTTTGTTGATGAGTCATGACCTATTTCAGAATTGTGCATGTCCAATCATGCACAATAAATATTTTCCGTTCCAAGATAAATTGATTTTAGAGAACACCAGTAAGCCTATTCCTATTGTGTGTATTGTGCCATGCATTATGAACAGAACCACAAGTGCAAAAGTAACAAGCCATAATAATCATCAAGAAACATTGTTTTTCATTGGTGTCACATGTTTCAAGTTTTCAACGGACCCTCAAGACGAGCTTAAATATCGTGGCATTGGTTGCTAGTTTCAGGTTGTCATTGTGAAATAGTTATCTAAAGGTTGAGAATGAAAACTTAGCATGCTAACATTCAGTGCATGAAACAAAGAGAAAGTATGGAGTTTTTGAATAGAAGGAAAATGTCAAGATTCTTTTCAAATTTCTGAGGTAGGAGACATCATTATCTTCTCTCGTTTACGACTAAAAATTTAGGGTATATACATCAACTAGGTAATCAATACATTCAACGATTAGAAGGGGATCAGAAATTCTTCAGATTCCATGTTGTTAATCTTGAAAGTTAATTATAGACTTGTTTTCCTAACATCCAGACTTGTTTAACTACGTGATTATTGCCAAGTTTCTCTTTCCACATCATTATCTTGTTACACATTTTTCAAAATGATCTTGAAAGTAAATAATGAAGTCTCTTGATTTGGATTGATAAAATCATATGTGAATGAGTTGTACGAAATACATGATACCTTTTACTGTTACTTCTGAAATCTTCAACCCATGTTCGACCTTTGTCCCTAGATATATCATGGATCCTAATACTCCTGTGAATATGAGGACCTGCAAAATCAAGATATAAACTATTTGATATATAATTTGGTTAGAAATTGATAACCTTTTCTTACTTCCTATTTCGTGGAGGTCGAACTTTTTCATGTCTATGTTAACACAAATCTTATTCTTACATATAAGATCAAATATTGTATTATGTTAATTAAAAGAAGAGTATACCACTCCAATTTTGAAAGTGTTAGTATGGAACTTAAAAGAAGATTATACCACTCCAGTTTTGAAAATGTTACTATGGAACAATGGGGCATAGTATTTTGCAACGAATCTGGAAAGGCGAGAGCTTCCATTATTCTGTTCACATTCAAATGTAAGATTTGCTTGATCTTTATGTGACTTGGGGCCTTGCATGGTTGCATCATCTTGTATGTCATCATTGTGTACACCTGTCAGTATTATTTCTTGCATTAGATATCAAGACAAAATCATTCTAATATCTAAAGAATGAAAACATACGGATTCTAGTCCTTTGCAGTGGTATTACCCTACTCTGCAGAATACTTTGACTTTTCTTATTATTCATTTTATTCTTGTATAGGTCATGCTTTTAGTTATTTCTTTGAGGAAAGATAATGTGACACTTTGTAATATATAAAAAATAACTAAAATGTATAGTACATTGGTTTGTGTATAAAGCTATAGGAAATTAATTTATAGTGTTTAGTAGGGACCATTAGCAAACATTTTTAACATATGTGCAGTTTGATTTTTCTGCCATTGTTCATCGTTTTCACCTATATTGAGAAATAACCATTTGAATACCATTTGGTTGAAGTGGGGAATCACAATTTGCACTGTTGTTTTTATCTTTTTCATTGTCTGCATGCTACCAAGTCTTTGTAATATATGCCTCAATATTTTTTCAACATTCATTCAAACCTGTAAATCTTTTTTTTTCCCGCTTGGAAAAATTCTTATATTCAAATGAGAGAATATGCATAGAATGTTCCAAAAATGGGATTGATCAAAACAAAAGAGAGGCCTGAGATGAATGACATCCCTCACTTCAAACTTGCAGCTCATAGCTAAACTATAGTTTGTGATAGCTTATCAAGATTCAAACCCTTTAATCTATTTGATCATACTAGATTGTATTTAGTCTGTTGCAATTCGTTGCTTTAAACCATTAACAATGTTAATGTGACCTACTTCGTGGTAGTGACATGATGTTATAGGCATTCATAAGAAAAGGGGCAAGTTGATAATCTCCATGAAAATAGACATATTGATTAATAAATCTGAAGATACCAAATATAATTGATATGCAATCAAGAGACATCCATTTATGGCACCTAAGTGACACAACTATTCGGAAGGACACAATCCCACATCATAATTATCATTATTAAAACAATTTTATTTAGGTACATTACATGCATTCCTATTTAGGAAGGAGTTGTCCTCAAAGTGTGTGATGAAACAAAATGAAACGATTGTCATTGCTCCAAGCAATATTGCCGCATTGGAGAAGCATCAATCCATTTTAGGTAGAATTTTATTGGAATTATCTATTTATAAAATTCTTGAATGAAACTTCTCTTATATTGATTCCACGAATATCTTTTGAAAGAAGTTCCAATGGAATTTTAACCCTTTGGAATGTGATAGGATTGCCGTTGTTAAGAGTAATGGTGATGTTAGTAAGTTGACCAATCAACTTGACAAGTCGATGTTAGTAAGTTGATGAATCAACTTGACAAGTCTTGTGATTTAGATGATGATAAGGTTTTGTTATCACATATACATTTTTTCAGCCAGGCTTCCATGATGTAGGATGCAGACTTGTCACTTTATATTCCGGGCTACTTTTAAATGGGGTATCAGCATGGATCTCTACAGCTTCATTTTACTTCAGAGCCTTGTTCTTGATGTTTTCCTTGCCAGGACGAAGACCTAGGAGTCCATTGAGATGATTTTGGTAATGATCTATTTTATTTCAGCAGAGCAGTAGATTAGGAGTTGGTACATACACAACCAGGGGCTTATCTGTTGGAGACAGGTATACATGGTGAGGCTAGGTATATTCCCTTGGTTTAGTTATTGCTCTATGATGTATCTCGGACACCTGTACTTGTCATGTTAGATGATTATAGTGACCTATGCTATATGTTCTTTCTTGCTCTAACCTTTTGTTATGATTGATCAAGGAATCCAATGTGAAGACTGTTGCCCATGCCATGCTCAAACAAATGTATCCCTTAGTGCTAGGTTGGTCCCATTACATTTCTGTTCGTCCATCCGGTTCATCCATGTTTGTTCTACCCCATGACTATGACTGATAGAGACCGGTGAGATTGAAGACCCCTTCCCCATTTTGACCGCTATGTGTGATAGACTCCATGTTGTTATGTGTCTCGGGCTATGAAGTGTGTCTTGGTCAGTGTGGCTAGGTGCACAGGGTTGTCATCCTTAAGTCTTCAAAATAAGTGCTCCACCATAACAATGTTGTTAAACACTAAAGAATTGGAACGTATAAAAGCTATATATAAAGGATGCAAGAATATAAAATGTTGTAAAAGGTAGTTAATGGCCAAGAGATTGAGCACCCATTCCTTGTATAATGTAAGGCTCGATTTGCCCTCTGCAGGGCATCAGGGAGAGGTCCCGTCGGGGCTATGGACTGCTCGCGGGCAGCGGGTAGCCTAGTCATTTACTGGAGCCCAAAAGGCTTTCTAGGGCACCTGCTCTTGTAGGCTGGCTACTATCTTGTAAAAATTATGAAAGTCATTGAAAGGTTAATGGTCAAAGGATGAGCACTCACTCCTTGTATAGTGTTCGGCTCAATAGTCCCCACAGGGCCATAGGGTGAGGCTAGTAAGGAGAGACTGGGTCTTTGTTAGTACTGGAGCCCAGAAGGCTTCCAGGGCACCTGCCTTTGAAGGTTGACCTATATTTGCAATAAAGTTGCAAAGGAAAACTTGCTAGAGTCTGAAGGGAAGCATACCCAAGTACTACACCCATCTGTGAGACACCTCCATCCCCTATTTCTATCTGTCATACATCTGTCACCTTGGTAGAGTTTATTAGTTATCTGTCGGATAGATCACGAAGTCAAAGTCAGTCAAAGTCATGTCCCTTGCCTTAACCTGGAACTTCCATCATCACCCATCTATAGCATAATTGGTTACACCTTGTAAGTATGGCATGAGCAAGCAGACTTCCAGAAGACTCTAACATCTTTCAAAAGCAAAGGTATATTTTATTATTATTATTATGTCTGGTCACTATGATTATGAATAACTAGTTTAAGTTGGGTTCTGATATACACCATTGGAGCATGGATTACCTTGGAATGTTGCAGGATCATACTGGTACAGTATCTCACCTTGATTTTGGGTAGTTTGACCTGGTCAACTCAGTTGACCGAGCCAATCACGTTTCCCAAGGCAATGACTCAAAAATACAACATGGTCTATATTTGTTCGAAACATGCCTAGGACCAATACTGCAGTTTCAATTTTCAAAGTTTGGCCCCGGTTCTCCAGAAAAGTGATTATTATCACTTATTTATTCGCCAGATGACCTATTTTTTATTTAGATGACAGTATGTTTGGTTCTCCTAGAGAAGAGCAGTGTTTCGGGAGGTATGAGTAGTCACTTATACCATTCTTCTATGTCTCCAGATCATCCAGAGCAATCAGTTTGCCCCAGTTCTCAGCCTGGAGAGAGTTATGATGGATTTATTGGTTTTCAGGGATTGTACCAGCAGAAAATGAACTAGAAATTCACTGAAAAAATCGAGTTGGCCTCCTGGGTCAAGGAAATGGTGTGGAATTTTGACAAATGATGTTTCTCAGCATCCTGGACAGTCCTTCAGCAGCTTTTAGTTAGCAGATGTCCAGATTATTTAGTTATGGCTGAGCCAATGAGGAAAAACCCCCATGGGGCGTCCCCTCTAGTTGGCTATTGATGTATTTCATGATTATATCTTATGATTTGAAGTTGTAAAGGGGCTTAGGGTGAATTAAGCCCCTAAACGACCCCCCTCGGTGTATTGATGTATCACACTTATGTTATATTTTCAGTTTGACTTAGGATAGGAGCCCTTGAGCAAAGTGCGCCCCCTTTGGTTGACTTAGTCACTTGATCCATGGGATAAGTTATGAATTGATCTCCATCGTTGATGATCTTTTAATCTCAACCGTTGGATGATAAAGTTAGTTATGATTTGTATCTCTCTCAAACTATTTAAGAGAGGTGACCCCCCCATTGTAATTCATGAGCTTTGGCATCGAAATACAAATAAAGAGATTTTTTGTTTGGGATTATTGATCTGTGTATCTTGTGGATGTTTTGATTTGATGATTGGCACTGTTGTTCTTCCATATTGAGTTTAATTCGTGATAGATCTTGCACTTTTTTTTTACACATTTTATTTGCAGGAGGAGGCACGCTAGGAGAGAGAGGGCGACTTTGTGGGGAAACTCACCTTCGTCCTGGCTTCGGGGTGTTTGGTTCATGGAGTATTTTTGTCTTTATAACCTTTTATTCTCTTTTCCTTTCCGTATTTTGCAGATCTCATTCGTTTGTCTGATCGGTTGATGTTTCTCTGATCTGGCAAGTTGAAGGGGGCGCAAGGGTGATTGATTGGGACATAGCTACACCAAGATCTAGCTCGGGGAAGTTCATTTTGACAAGAGATCGACATTCCTCATAATTTCTCAATCCATCTACAGATTTCAAGTACGTCTCCTACGTGAGTTTCTCTTCTTTTATTTTCTGCACATGCATTGCTCATCATTCCATAAAAGTTATAACCCTTGTTTCTTAGATCCATAAGTTCTAGCTTGCGGCAAGCTATGAAATTAAAAACCCACTTTTATTTTAACATCAAACGCCTAGATCTAAAGTTTCGGCTTGATCGGATTCCATTTACCCATCTAAAGCACTCACCAGCTACTAGGGAAAAACGCCCCCCTTGGGGAAAGTGGTCTTTTCAGCAAACTGCAAAGTGGGTATTGTTGGTTTCTTCTCCAATTGCCCAATTTTGCACCCAACAATCATTCCGAGTGTCCAACTTTGCTTAATTTCACCTATTTGTCCTAGATCCCAATTTTCCTACATAAACCCTAGGGAAAATTTGGGGCCTTTTACCTGGATGCTTTGAATCTCTCAGTTTTCGTTTCAAACCATAATTAATCAGTTAACTAAGAGATTCAACCAAGTTTCCCTCGTTTGTCTATTCCGTATCCATATTTTTAGGGTTTCTTAGTCTTAGGGACGCCCCCTGGGCTTAGTCTTACTAAGTCCAAAGTGTCGGTATCCTTGACTGGTGTGACATTTGAGTTCTTTTGGAGGTCTTGGATATCATAGGCCACAACTTTAGTTGCCTTTCCTATGCCATCTTGAATAGGATCATCTCACGGGGCATCTACAAGATTTGTGATAACAGGTTTTATTGAATATTTTTTGTTCTTGATTTTCATTTTATGATACTCCTTTTTAACTTTAATCTGCGAATTAATATCTTCATAAGATTCTTCAATTGATTTATCAATTGATAAAATCTCCTACATAGAAACCATTTGATTTTTAATTCTACAAAGTCTAGAGTTTGGAGATCTATTTTTCCACAATATATGCTTGGACTTTTAAAAACATTATTTTCCTTCATCTTAACTTTTTAACTTTCTTACAAAAGTTATCTTTTTTGCTTTTTAAACCAAAAATTTCCTTTTTTTAATAAAGTTATGTTTGCATCTTCTGTATTAATTTTCTATTCTCTCTTTCGATATTATGTATAGAGCAGTACCATCGACCTACTTTTGGTTAATCATTGGACATTAATAAAATTATCTTATCTCATCTAATTTCATGGTATTTTGATGATTTTCTACTTACCCAATTAAGGTATCAAGTTTGTTAGAAAGGAACTTGTTTTCATTTTGCAAATCACATACTTAAAATGATAAATTTAAAAATTTCATTCGAAGTTCCTTGAATTCATTTTCTGAATAACACATCTTACAGTAAATATTTGGGTCATGTGGTTTATGAGCATGACCTTTACTAATAGTACCCTTGCTTTTATCAATTAAATTGATGGTTCATAGTTTTAATCGAGAAAAGGAAATTATGAACTTTTAATTTTATATATTTTAACTTATATAATATCATAATGTTATATGTTATATATGATATAATCTTAAGGCCCAAAGGGATTGGATCCAATGGCAAGGTGCGAGGAGATTTTCTTCATTAGACAAGTTTCAATTCTTATAAGGGTTCTTCATGGAGCCATGGGGTCACCTCAAGGTTGTGGTCAAATGTTTGGTTTCACTCAGAGGGATTATATAAATGATCTAATGACTTGTGCACATATAAGTGGATCAAATCCCACCCTCTTGTCCTTCAAATTTAAAAGGTCAATGGGTTAGCTCAATTTGTTTGAACAAACTATTTCTAGGCCGACTTCGTTGTGAGATCTTCAATTCTAGTCCAGATGAGGCTTGAGTCAACTACGTCCTGTTGGCTTAGTAGCTACTATTGTGTTTGGTGGTTGATCCACTCTCCATCTAGATATTCCAAGGAAGAGAGGGTGATCCCACGAGGTTTTCCTTGAATAATAATAACAATAACAATAATAATAATAATAATCTTAATAAACTTAATTAATATAATAAGTTGATATATACTTTTAATAAACTTATATAATATATATTATATATCGTTGTGTTGAAAACATTAGCTTTGATAAAAAATCGTTAAGGGTCTTGACCTCAAGGCATCAAATTTTTTTTTTGGAAAAATCAACAAAACACTGCACAATATGGAAAGCATTAAAAATAAATTTATTTTTTTCCATAAAAAAATATAAACTAACATCTAACAATGACATTGCCACATAAATATGAAAAAAGATTAATATATAAGATGTGTAAGATGTCAAATGATCTATCACACATTAACTGTTGATATTGAACCATGATAGTTGTCTAGTCAAGCCTACTCACAATTGAATGCACAATACAAAATCACATGAAATGTATAATAAATGTATCTTATCATCATCAATCATCCACAATGAACAATGTAATAATTAGTTATTGGTTACCTTAGTGCCTTTTACAACGGAAGGTAATGGATTGTCCTCTACTAGGAAGTTCTTTGGTCAAAGTAAAATGGCTATTATTGGGTGTCTTATTCTATGTAGAAGTTGTTGTTGAGGATGGCACATCAACGTCCTCAGTATCGGTGCCCCTCCCCCACCTTGGAAACAACTCTGGACATGCCTGTGCAGACCCTACATTTTCTCCTCATATTCTAACCACTTAGGCGCATCCTCCATAATAGGTCTTTGTTCTCCATCCTCTACTCAAACATGATGTCAATACTATCCAAGGAAATGGTGTCCCCATTAGAGGGTATCTCAGGTTGCTACAACCTAGGTGAAGATTGTAGTAGATGTAAACCATATCATTAAGGCACTGACACCCTTACTTATAATAAGGTCAATCAAATTAATGAGTCTTGAGGGTTACAAGGAATGTTAGAGGGTCATGAATTGTCAATCTTTTTATTGCTAACCTGTTGTGTTTCTTTGTATGTATTTTTACAAATACACATTAATTGCACTTATATCCCAAAGCACCATAGGTTTGGCTAAGCACTTGAATGACAAATTTTTGTAAAAGTGGTGCTTTTACACCAAACATC
Source organism: Pseudotsuga menziesii (assembly GCA_001517045.1). Classification (NCBI taxonomy): domain Eukaryota; kingdom Viridiplantae; phylum Streptophyta; class Pinopsida; order Pinales; family Pinaceae; genus Pseudotsuga; species Pseudotsuga menziesii. The sequence continues at coordinate 1,314,425 of LPNX010749050.1, read as the reverse complement.
TAGAAAATAAGAAAATAAAAAAGAACTTACTTAGAAAGTTAGATTACATTTTAATCTTGTAGCAAACAAGAAATAAAGAAAATAAATTCAAACAAAACTCGTAGTTATTATTCAAATTCCTTACTTGCCATTAACACATTCCTTATTTGGACAACGAGGTTGAAATCAAATGGTCCATTGGTGTTCCTATACAACTCCATCTGTTGATTAAGGGTCACGTGATTAGTTGAATAAGACACCATCCTCTAAAGACAAGTGTGGAACCCTTCAATAACCTTGCCATTGAAATCAAAACCACATGGGTAAGCAAAAGTAGTGTTTAGGATGAGTTCTACTACATGGCTGAGACAAATGGAGCATCTTGTTCTTGCTATACCATTTTATGTATGGGGATTTTCGCCCATATTTTTGCTTCAGAGATCAGGTTGAGATCTAGAGTTCACTACATTAAGATATGATTAGTGATGAGATTGCCAACATATGTGCCATATTATGCCTTGAGGTCACTAGGTCAAACCCTCCTCTAATCAACAATACCAAAGCACCCTAGGTTTGGAAGGCGTTCCAGATCACTAGGTCAAACCCTCCTCTAATCAACAACTGTAACTACTATCTCTCTAAAGGAATGCGCCCTTGAGTCTTAACACATGTTCCTAGTGGTCTGCTTGGAAAGTGCGCACTCTACTTTCTCTGTAAACTCTGATGGAATGTGTCCCCTTGTCAATATTTGAACAAGTGTGCCCCCTCTCAGTCTCTGAGGTGAAAATTTTGGAACCCCAACTAGGTTTCAAGTTTAGTTTCACTGCATGTAGTTTAATGCCCAAACCCCAGTATGCATAATCATATATATTAAAAAAATTTCACTTTTTGCTTGAAACACGTGGAATTCTTTCAACATAAACAACTCAGAAATCTAAATGGAAGCCTGCTAATTAACACAGATGAAAAATAGACTTAGAATTTTGACCAAAATGGTCCAGGAAAAACCTCGAAGGGAAAACCTATTTCAGAGAGAGATTTTATTCTTTTTCAGGCAAAAGTTCAAAATTACAACAATAGTACTTATCTCTTTATTTTTTCCTCGAAACACGTGCCATAATCACTTTGGAAAGCTACTGTATGGATTGACAAAAAACACCACCTCGAAATCTGTGTTGTATGACCCACACATGCGAACAGTACGGTCCACTTTACCTCGATTTTTGTGCAAACTAATCTCGAAATTTGTGTGCTGTACCAGCAAGATTCTGACTCGAAATTTGTGCCTTGTATGATCTGATAGCTAGTAATAAGTACTGTACCTTTCTTGAAAATCGTTCCAACATTTATCCTCGATTTCTGTGAAGCTGTACGTCCTGGAACTATATGGACAACCCTCGATTTCTGTGCACTACTATTGTTAACACCTTGGTTTTTGTGCTAATCTTCCTCTAGTCATCTTGGAAAACATGCTCATCTTCACTTTCTCGATTTCTGTGCAAGTTTTCTTCTCTCTCACTATGGTTTGATTCTCTCCTCTTGCTCTTCTCTCCTCCAAAAATCTCATTTAGAAAAGTGAACAATGAATTCTCTCAATGCCTTTCCCTAACCTTTTTGTTTGAGTAACCACCACTTTGAAATCAGTGGCTATGGTTAAAAGCCAACTAAATGAGATCTAGGGCCTTTACTAAATCTCATTTTTTCTCATTAAAAGTATTAACTCACTTTTAAATAATAAATGACACATTTAATACCCACCCACCTTTTTAATTCTCATAAAGTCACATTTTAAATTTTTAATAACTCAAACTCACTTTAAAAGTCACTTTATAAAAAGTAAAGTCATTCTCACTTTAAAGGTACTAGGGACCACAACTGTAATATCCCAAATATTGATATTTTCTAATTTCTAAGAAAAATTATTGAAATAGCCGGGCATGCAAACTGCCATGCAAAATTGCCCTATATTATCGCTGACTTTAGGGTTAGGGTTTGCAGGATAGAATGTAACACTTACCACTGATAAGTCGGATGAAATGCTCCTGAGAGAGTATGCATGCATCAAGAGTCGATCTGGTGATGAATTGTTGCTTTCTGCCCCCGGTGATACCCCAGTAGCACGAACCCAAAATCAGCTAAGGGTGATGTTTTCAGTGAAGAAGGTGTTTGTTGAAGCTGAGAATTTGCAGGAGTGGTAGTCTTTCCGTGCCGGAGAGGATGCCTGACACATGCGAAAGTTCTGAAACCTCTAAGCAGGCTAGCGAATTGATCTAGAAGTTTAGCTGCTCACGCCCCCCTGATCCCCAAATTGCTGAGAACTGCTCTGGATGAGCAAGATAGGATTTGATAATCATCGGGTGTTGGAGGATGATACTGATGATGAGAATGGTGTCGGTATTCTGAAGATAAACTGAGATCCGAGGATCCAACGAATGATTTGGGGTTTTCCAGCTAAACCCCCCCCTACGGCTACACACGTGTCCTTGCAAACAATCTTTGATGGATACTGGATAAGTGCAACTGGATGAATAAGTTGAAGAGTGGATGGTTTACCTTGGATGAGACTAGGACAGATATCTCACTGCCGAAACCCCGTTAGCTGAAGACGCTGTCTTCAACCTCAATTGCTGTGGGCGCACGTTGTGTTGACACTCAGGAGCTCCAAAATCAATAATAATCATAAAGTATCTCTTTAGGCTCCCTCATCCTTCTTAAATAGATCCTTATGCACTTTTAGGGTTAGCAAGCCACTTTTAGGTTTTGTGCTTTTACTTTTGCATGCATGCGATTCTAATTTGATGTTGACTTTTAAGCCTAAAGAGAAAATGCTTCTTTTTAGCCTACTGCTGACTTTAGTACTGAATGTGTGTCCCGAGTTGTTCTAAGTACCAAATGTCCTCAGTCAATCCCCTCTTATGTAGTACCCGCTCGAACCTATGGGGATTAAGTAGGTTAGCGGGTGTTTTGTTGCCTAATCAAACGAAGACATTATTATCACCAACCTTGTAGTTGCGTGTGTGATGTAGATCCAGGATGGATGGTAGAGGGGCAAGCAACTAAGGAGGTGAAACCAAGACCGCCTAGACTCCCAAATGGATGGTTGTCACGCCAATCAAGGCAGTCTTCACTTTATGTTATCTAAGTCCAAGACAACAACGGGGGAGACCTGGATCTACTCCTGACAGGAGAGATCAAACCTAGACACCAGAACAGATCAAATGTGGCTTTGAGGTACGTAAGGTGTAAGGTAAATGGAAACCCTAGCTCTAGGGTTTAGGTGCTAGCAACTGATGAAGATGATCACTGTCTTGGGAAACGTAACTATGACAGGGTGAGCAAGGACAGAGTTGGGACTGTCTAGTAGCAAGGAGATAGACTTAGTGAAGGATATGAAAGTATCATGTAACCTGAGTTATCAAGGAATGGTCAACTTTCGGGGAAAGAGGTCAGGAAGGGCTAGTGCTAGGCTTGGAGATCAGTGCTTGTTCAGGCTTGGGTAATGGAGTCAGCATCAACACAATGTTTCAGTGAACCCACCTGGGATATGTCCTGATCTATGGACCCAAAAAAGGATTCGGCCCGGAAGATTCAGGTTACAGGAAAATCAACAGAAGGAGGGCTAGCGCTAGGGTTTGGAGAGGCATATCTGCAGATCCAAAGCCACCAGGAGACTATCAGCTCATTGTTGGAGTGGAAATGAGATCAAGATGACCTGATCTACAAACCCAAATCAGAAAATTTCAAGAAAAATCAGATCTGGAAAAGTCAAAATCTGATAACAGGGGCTAGGAGGTTGGAAGTCAGTTTTTTCAGATCTAGGGCAACCTGGAATGAACTAGCTCAGCATTGGGGGTGATTTGGACTGTGTGAGACCCGATCTATCAGTCTATGAAGTCAGAAATTAGAAAAAGTCAAAACCCTAGCAGGTCAAATTTTCAGTTGGGGCGCTATACAGTTTTCAGGCTAAAAATCAGATCTAGGTCAAACCAGCAGGAATTTGACCAGCGTTGTAGTAGATTCAGTAAAGGGGATGCCCGATCTATGAAACCCAACAGTGGTTTGGCCAAAGATCGGATGGTTCCCGGATTTAGTATTTTTTAAGGGTTTTTTAGTATTTTAAGAGTTTTCAGAAAAATGGAAGGAAAAGAGGTACAATGGATTCAGATCTGTTAAAGAGAAGAAAATTACCTGTTGGATCGTACCTGGAAATGCTTGTAGAAGTCTTAACAGTGATGATCCTTGCTATCCCGATCAATTCTGGAAGATCCAAGTGATTTCTATGACGGATGTAAGCTCCAAGCCACCAATGCGCCCCCTACCCTGTATGAGCAAACGTCAACAATATCAGATTTGCTAAGACAGGATAAAGAAACTAAATGCTATAGGAAAGTAAAAAGAGGTAATCATAGATCACAATGACACTAATGAAAACCCCCTAATCCAAGATGAAGATAACCAAATGAGTTGAGCCCCCCCTGCAAAAACGCTCCAACCAAAACGCCCTCCTGTGGACAAGACAATGATAGCGGAAAAAATATAGATCTCACATGAATTTCCACAGTGCTAGGAAGCACAAGACTATCCAATCACCATTTGAGAACATCAGATGCAAAGCAGATCCAGAAAATATCCACGGAAAAATCTTTCTATCATTCAGATCCAAGAGCCAAAGACCCTTTACAAATGAGAAGCTCTCTCCTTTAAATAGAAATGAGAGAACCACAATCATAACCGAATCCTAACCATTTTCAAAACGAGTGGCTAAGATTAAAAGATAAAAGATCAAATATTTTAATCAATGGTTAAGATGAGCTCAACATACAATACATGGATCAATATAACCATAAAGTACCAAAGTGGACTAAATCACTCATAAAGAGGGTACCCCACTCAACAAGAAATAAATGAAGCACATGGTGGGTCCATGAAGTGTTGACTAACTTCCTCTGGGTGTCCCCATGGCACAATAAAATAATATAATATTTTAATTCTTTGACTTTGTGTCTCCTTGAGGAAATCGTAAGCCTCCTAAAAGCTCCAGAAAATAATATAAAAATGCCCCAAAAATAGGTGTGGGCCCAATCAGGTGCTGCAACTGTTGGAGAAGGTGTGGAGGACATCACTCTCATCAATATGACTCATCCCATGTCATTTCCTTGCCTCAGTAGCCCAAATCGATTTCTTCAATAGCCATTTAATAATTTTTTAATCCGTCTCGGGAAACGTGAACCTGCCAAAACAGCCTCCTAGGGTGCCTACGTTGTAAAACTGAGCCCACCAGGCTCTTTGGGATAAGGGTACTATGGTACAAACAAGTGGCTGCACCGCCTATGCCCATACAACGCCCTAGGAGATCCAACTGAAACATCTCCCTGCTCAAACATATCAACCGAGACATAATTATTAAACCAGTGCCTTAGTGGAGTCGATATACAACAAGCTAAGATTAGCCATAGTTATCTAAGCAAGATCCACAAGATTATAATTACTTACAAAAGATATACAATTGCTAAAAAAAGATATACAATATACACGTATAAAGCAAAGGGAAATGTATACACCACATCACAAGATATTCACTTAATGCCTTAATACAAACCGCAATGTAAATGCCAAGATGAGATATTCAAATATGCAAGATTTAAACATTCAACACATTCAGATATGTAATTAGTTAAACATTCAACACATGAGATTGCAAGAGCTGGAAATAAATACTTGAAATCAAAGTGAAATGCTGGAGTGAAGCAATCCCTGCCGGAGTATCCTATTGGTGAAACGTTTTGCAATGTCTCTTGGTTGATTTTAATAGATTTTAAGGGGTGCCTTAAATATTCAATTAATGTCTTGGAACCAAGGGATGTGTCTACTTCGACCACATATCCTCTTAAACCAAAGATGGATTGCTGCTGTGCTCAAAACAGTGGAAACCAGTCCTCCTGTAGCTCGCAGATCAAACTCTCAGTGCCGAGGTGCTCATCAGGAGGGACACGAACGCCGTGAGACCCCCCTTGGTCTCTCACCCCCCGTAGCTTCCAACGGTCACCGGTTTTTAATTGGTTCAGACAATATTATGATGGATGCCTATTACTAAAACCTCTTCCACTCCTTGTCGTATCTCGTGAGTACTGCGCAGAGTGATAACCGAGTAGAGGATCAGGGGCCAGAGAAGTTGTTGGTTTATTTTAGAGGGTTACTTTTAGATCTTGTTACTGTTGAACATGCAAGGTTTATTTTAGAACAATCAATAGGGTCAACCAAGCGGTATCCCTTATGGGAGATGCTGGTACTTGAACCCCGGATTGAAAAAAGTAAATGTGTGAAAGATTTGTAGTAGAAAGTAAAGAGCAGAAAGTAAGTTATCTAGTTAAACTAAGCTCCCAAATCCTTCTGATTTTCATACCCTTTGGTTCGAGTCCCCGAAGGGAGATAACGGAGGGCAGAGGATACACCGAAAGGCTTGAGTTGTATGATTACTCTTATACAATTTAAACAAATTCTTATGCTTGAAATAAATAAAAATTTGAGAAAGTAAAGCAAACTAATAAGCAAGTACTACTCTAACCTCACAACAATCCCCAAAGGGAAAGGTGGGTGAACTTGAAAAGTAAAAACTAAGCTAGATTAGATTGTTAGTTATGTTATGCTATGTTATGATTTACAATGAAATAAAAACCAACAACTAAACACCTATAGAAAATAGACTTTTCAAGCCTCAAAACACTATGAAAAATGAGGGAGAAAGGTTAGAAATGGACCCTCTTTGAAGCGGGCACAAGAGGGGTGTTTTTTGATAATTTTTTGGCAGCACCTCCCCTTAATACCTATTAAAACCTGTAAAAAATCAGCAAGCAAAATCTTGCTGGAATTACAGTAAACTCATAAAAAACAATGTTATTAAAGTTAGTATAAAAATACAAATATTTACAGAAAATTTCAGATTTGAAAATAATTGAAAATAAAAAGTTTAGAGGGCTGTAAATGCAATTTCCAGGCACCTAAATGATGTAAAAACAATGTATTTAAGCTACTATACTAATATATAATGAGTCAAGGCCCTAAAACAAGGGTTTTATTCATTAACCAATGAATAAAACCAAGTTTTATTATATTCATTAACCAATGAATAAAACCAAGTTTTATTAGACCTGTAACTCTATGAGCGAAAATGTAAACAGTAAAAGAAGTAGATTGACAAACACAAGGAGAATAGGAGCTTGGTTTTGGAGGCCCTCCTTCAAGCCTTTGGATCTGCAAGAAATGGGTGAGCAAGACTACATAATGCAAGCAAGGAGATGAGCAAAATAAATAGCTCTACAAAAAACCTTTGTAGAGTTAAGTTAATCTACTCACAATGAAAAACAAATAACCATTTATCATTCAATCCCTTTGCAAATGACATCTATGCTTAACAAAATGAAAGTAAATACTCACAAATGGAACAACAATACCTCAATGCTTGAAGAGGGAAGTCAACACACCCTAGAAGAGATTTCCTCCAAAGAATTTCTTCTATTATAGGCCCAACTAGGGCAAGATTCAATACAAAGATGAGCCAAGAATGGCTTGAGCAAAATGCTTGAATAAAGAGAGAAGAGAAGAGAAGCAAAGATTTTGGCAGCATAACCATGCTACCAAGAACTTTTTTTTTTTATGAGAGGAGAAGCCTCTTATTTATAGCTAAAAACCTAAAGAGAAGGCCCTTGGATGATGGCCAAGTGTCACCCATCCAAGAGGGGGCCTTTTGGAAGCTTCCAAGTGGGAGAGGGGCTCCATATTAAGATGGAAAAAACCCACATAAGGCAAAAAAATCCCCTATTTTTAATAATTCATTTTTCCACTTTGAGTGGGCCCCATTTGGGTTTATTTCTACTTAACCTTGATAGGAATGAACTTTAGGAAAAATTAGAGCCCCTAACTTTGACTTTTGGGCCAAAAATAAGAATTTTGCATTTTTCACTCTTGGGCAATTAAATTAATTAATCCTGGTTTTTGCCTGAGTGGGACCAAAAGTGGGCCAAAATCCTAACCACATGTCCGAATGACATGGGACTTGATCCTGTGGCTTAGGGGTTGATATGGCATTTCTTTTTTGCACTGATACCCCTATTACAAAATGCCAAGGACGAAGTGACGACTTTATTACATCAAAACTTTAATTAATTAACTCCTGACAGTGAGGTTAAAAAATTAAAAAAAGACTGACTAGACTCAACGAAATTCCGCCAGACTCTAGGATATGTCTAGTATGACCATGAATAACAGTTTGAACCCTTAACCACCCCATGGACTTGATTACTAGAACGCTCGTCACCACTTTGGAGGATTTTTTGAGTGAAAACCCAACCAATAAAAATCGTTAAAGAACAAAATTTATTGGAAGGGGAAAAACACTCGATCAGGGGACTTCCCTAATGATAAAGTCCATGACATGGCATCCATATCATATGATCCATACTTAGAACATAAAATTACAATAATTATCCCACATAGGGGAGTGGATATTTCGAGTACAAAGGGGCAAATTGCCCTATAAGGTGAAAAATCACAAGGATTTTTCCATGGACAACTGAACAAGAATGTACATCTCCAATGTACATGAGGTTGCCACCTAGTCGAAATAGGTGGGCAACAGTCCTGATAGTGGAGAGTCATGTGCCGCCTGTATGATTTTCTTTCTTAAAGCTGATTCTGGGACGATGTATATCCTGCTCTTGTAATAGATGATGTCATCTATAATTCTGTACCTGTCATCCTGAACCTGCCCATCCAATAATTCGCAAGCGAATTTATTTTTGAAGTACTCTATTAAGAGAAGAGCCCTCCAATCTGTAGATATACTTGTGAGAGATAATGAAGCAAGTCGTCTGGATAATGCATCAACTACTATATTGTTCTTACCCTTCACATACTCTATTTCGAAATCTTAGGCTTGTACTTTGCTGACCCATTTTTGTTGGCTCTCATTCAGCTCCTTCTACTCCAAGAAGTACTTGAGGTTGTTATGATCTGTCTTGATTTTGAACTTGCTGCCCACTAGGTATTGTCTGAATTTCGTGAGAGCATGTAAGATGGCTAGCATCTCCTTGTCATATATGGAGTAGTGGCGCTCATAGTTCTTCAGTTTCCTGCTCTCAAATGCAATAGGTTGATGGTTTTACATCAATACTACTCCTAGCCCTTCCCTTGAGGCATCACATTCTACTACAAATGGCTGTGAGAAGTTTGGTAATGCTAAGACCGGGCAAGAACTCATGATGACTTTCATCTCCTCAAAAGTTTTCTGTGCTAATTCTGTCCAGGTGAAGGCTCCCTTCTTTGTGAGATCTGTGAGGGGTGCGGCGAATTGGGAGAACCCCTTAACATACCTCTGGTAATATGTGTAAAGGCCTAAGAAGCCTCTCAATTCTGTGACTGTTTTTGGCGTGGGCCAATCCCTGATAGCTCGAATTTTCTTCATATCAACTTGTATCGCTTCTGCACTGATTATGTGCCCTAGATACAACATTTCCTTCATGCCAATCACACTTGGACATCTTCGTGTAAAGCGAGTGTTCTTTTAGAATGCTCAATACTTCGTCCATATGTTTCAGATGTTCCTCCCATGTTTTGCTGTAAATCAAGATGTCATCAAAGAATACTAGCAAAAACTTACGTAACTGAGCTTTGAAAGTATGGTTCATGCATGATTGAAAAGTGGCTGGAGCATTGGTAAGTCCAAAAGGCATGACCAGGAATTCATAGTGACCATAGTGACAATGTAAAGCTGTTTTAGAAATGTCTTGATCCCTTACTCGGATCTGATGGTACCCCGAGCGAAGATCAATCTTTGAAAAGTATTTGGCGCCCCACAACTCGTCTATGAGTTCATCAATCCTAGGGATGGGATACCTGTTTTTGATGGTCTTCTTGTTGAGTGCTTTGTAATCGATGCACATTCGCAGTGTGCCATCCTTTTTCTTGACTAAGACCACTAATGATGCAAAGGGGCTAGAGTTGGGCCGAATGTATCAAAGCTCCAGTAATTCCTTGATCATTTTCTTGATCTTGTCCTTATATCTTTTGGGATGCTGATAAGGAGTGGTGATGACTGCCTGTGTTCCCTCCTCTAGCTCAATGATGTGCTCAAAGCCCCTGTCTGGCGGTCTACCTGCTGGAAGGTCCCGAAATACCTTTTCGTGTTTCTGTAATACAACCTGAATGTCATCTGGGTGTTGTGTGTTGTTCTCTGGAGGTTTCCTAAAGGTGACCAAACATTCTGCAGCCCATTCTATGTCATCCTATCTGAGTACTGCCTCCATTCTCTGTGAAGAGACTAGTTTTGGGGGATAAGTGTTCATGCCCCTCAAAACTACACGTTTTCCATCTGGCCCCTGGAATTCCATTTCCATTGCTCGATAGTCTGTAGTATATTTCCCTATTGAATAAATCCATTGAACGCCTAATACTACATGTGTATCTGCCACATCCACTACATAAAATGAATTTGTCATCTGGTAGTTTCCTAATGTGACATTCAGTTTTGGAATCCAATAGTTGCACTCCATGCTAGAGTTTCCAGCTACTGCTACAGTAAATCCGTCAAAATTCTCTGTCAAAATACCTCTCTTGGCTACCCAAGATGCATCAATGAAATTGTCTGTTGCTCCCCCATCAAGCAATACTCCCACTCTGTGGCCCTAAACTACTCCTCTGACCGTGAGAGTATGGAATCTAGGTACTCCAAATAATGTAGCAATAACTCCCTCTGGTGTATCACCCTAGAGTGACTCTTCCTCTGCTGCCCGTAATTCTTTTGTTGTCTCCTGCTCATAGTCCTCCTCGTCACTGTTCGAATATACCTCGATGTAGTGAGCCTTGGCCTTTCTTGCGCACCTGTGTCTTGGAATCCATGGTTCCTGACAAGTAAAACATAATTTCTTACGCCTCAAGTCTTTCCTAATGTCCTCGTCAAACCATGTTTTCTTTTGAAAATCTTGCCGGAAAGGTTTCTTATCCTTGTCCCTAACTGGAAAGTTGGTTTTGAGAGGGAACTTGTTCTTTGGGAATGAGTCTTGGAGATCTCTGGCTCGGCTAATGGCATCCTGTAGAGTGGGGGGTTTGTAGGCTTTCACCCATCCCCTTAGTGGCTCTGTTAGGGCCTCAGTAAACAACATCGTCAACCTGCTCTCTGACACATCTGTTACCATGACTGCTATCCTCTGGAATTCTGAGATGAAGGCATCGGCGCTACCTGTCTGTTTGAGTTGAGCCAACTCTCTGAAATGTATTTTTGGATCTTTCTTGTCGAACCGCTCCATGAGTTTATGAGTGAACTCACTATAGGAATGGATGGTGTTGTGACCCAATGTCACTAATCCGTGGTACCACCACTCATGAGCCTCTCCGTCCAGGTGGAGTGTAGCCAATTTAATGGCATCTGTCTTTGTCATGGGATTGAGTTGGAAATAGGTATCCAACTTTTGAACCCTTATCCTTACTGAACCTCCATGAGTCCCATCAAAGTTTGGGATGGTCAACCTACCCAAGGTTTTCTGCAATTCATAGTTATGATTGAATCCCTTGTTGAAATTCTTGGGCCTGTTCCTACTCTTCATGTTGCAAAAATCCGAAAAAGACATGGCTACATGAAACTCATCCCCTAAGTTCCTGTATTCCTGCAAATAAGCTCCAAAGGGTTCGCTAGGCTCTACCTGCATGGCTGGACCTCCTACTACATTTTCCAAGGAGGCATAGTAGTCCTGTTGGAAGGTCTGGTATATATGTGGGGTGTATTCTGTATATTGGTGTATGCAACCTTCCCACTGCTGCTTGTAGACCCTCTATCTACCGGTGAAGGAGGTGTACTGTTGTTACCTGGTTCTGGTTTCGCCGATAATCTGTTGATTGCATTAAGTACATCTTTTTGCCCTTTGGCTAAGTCTTGCAATGCAGATACTAGGTTGCGAAACTCCATCCTGTCCTCATCTTCTCCTGTTTCTTTTCCCCTGTCAGAGTGTATACCAGTTGGGTCCATGTCTGAGTTGGTATCTTCTAGTTGGATATCCTCAAAGACCTCCGTGTACCTACTCCTTCTTTTCCTATAGGTTACAAAAGTGTCCTCTTCTGTATTCATCTACTTCTCATGTTCAAGCCCACAATTGGCAAGGAACATGCTCTGATACCACTGTAGTATCCCAAATACTGATATTTTCTAATTTTAAGCAAAATTATTGAAATAGCCGGGCATGCAATCTGCCATGCAAAATTGCCCTATATTATAGCTGACTTTAGGGTTAGGGTTTGCAGGATAGAATGTAACATTTACCACTGATAAGCCGACTGAAATGCTCCTGAGAGAGTATGCATGCATCAAGAGCTGATCTGGTGATGAACTGGTGCTTTCTGCCTCTGGTGATACCCAGCAGCACGAACCCAAAATCAGCTAAGGGTGACTTTTTTAGTGAAGGAGGTGTTTGTTGAAGCTGAGAATTTGCAGGAGTGGTAGTCTTCCCGTGCCGGAGATGATGCCTAACACATGCGGAAGTTCTGAAACCTCTAAGTAGGCTAGCAAATTGATCTGGAGGTTTAGCTGCTTACGCCCCCCTGATCCCCAAATTGCTAAGAACTGCTCCGGATGAGCAAGACAGGATCTGATAATCATCGGGTGCTGGAGGATGATACTGATGATGAGAATGGGGCCGGTATTCTGAAGATAAACTTAGATCTAAGGACCCAGCGAATGATTTGGGGTTTTTCGGCTAAAAAGCCCCCTACGGCTGCACATGTGTCCCTGCAAACAATCTCTGATGGATACTGGATAACTGCAACTGGATGAATAAGTTGAAGAGCGGATGGTGAACCTGGATGGTTTACGCTAGATGAGACTAGGACAGATATCTCACTGCCGAAACCCTGTTAGCTAAAGACGTCGTCTTCAACCCCAACTGCTGTGGCCGCACGCTGTGCTGCTAATCAGGAGCTCCAAAATCAATAATAATCATAAAGTATCTCTTTAGGCTCCCTCATCCTTCTTAAATAGATCCTTATGCACTTTTAGGGTTCGCATGTCACTTTTAGGGTTTGTGCTTTTACTTTTGCATGGATGCGATTCTAATTTGATGTTGACTTTTAAGCCTAAAGAGAAAAGGCTTCTTTTTAGCCTACTGCTGACTTTAGTATTGAATGTGTGTCCCGAATTGTTCTAAGTACCAAATGTCCTCAGTCAATCCCCTCTTATGTAGTACCCGCTCGAACCTATGGGGATTAAGTAGGTTAGCGGGTGTTTTGTTGCCTAATCAGATGAGGACATTACAACAACTTTTAAGTGTTAATGTCCACCCCAAGGCATCACAAGGTGAACAAACACTTCCTTGGTAATTTTTCAACACTCCCTCTTTCCGAGAAAGTTGTTCTTCACCACTCCCTGTTGTTGTAAATGTAACTTCAAAAGATATTCTGTTGTATATTATTATTGTATTTTATTCTACCCTCGTCGGAGATGTTTTTCCTTCATCCGGGATGTCATTATTATGTTTGGTCATTGAGATAAAACCTCCATTGTAAGTCGGGTCAATAGCCCCTAGAAGAATTAATGTAAAATGTATTTTTGAGTCTCCCTAGGAGAAGTCGACCCTGCTAGGTCAAGAGGTCGGCCCAGTTAGGTGTTAGGTCATGTCACTTGAAGGGTATAAATAAGGAGACACCCTCCCTCATTTATACACACTCACTCACTCTGAAGTTCACATAAGGAGAGAGAGAAATCAAGTTCGCTAGAGGAGGAAGAGAGAGCTGCAAAAGACTTCTTATTCTTGGGTTTTCCATCTTGTGATATTGTATCAGTGACAAATGTATCTCTGAGGAAGTTTGTAGGGTTTTCTCCTTTATGGTTTCCACGACGAAACTCTTTTTGTCTTGTGTATCTTGTTGTTCTTGTTATTCTATTTGTTAAAGATCCTAATCAAATTGAATTAAAGTGCAAACTTTAACATGGTATTAGAGCCACTTTGAAAGAAGGCATTGTGCAACAGCGGGAAACTAGAGCTTCCTAGTTCAAGGTCTTCTTTCCACAGATCATCAGAAAAAGAGGGCTAGCTTAACTTTCCCTAGGAGGGCACATATTTTGGAGGAAGCATAATCAAATTTGAAGAAGTTTCATTTATGACCCAAACACTAGTACCAAGAGAAAACTAGGGCATCAATCTTTTGGGGTTTTCCTCCATCAATTTGGAAAAATGAGTACATCGGGCAACTCGCCTTGAAGAGGCACATCTTCCTATCCAAACAAAAGTTTGAAATTTCAGATTTGGAAAATTATGGTTTCTTTAACAAGTCCTAAGCTAGCCAGCTCCAGAACTAGGTTGGGCATCTCAAATTTGTAAGATCTAAATCTTTGCTATTTCCATTTGAGATTCTCATTTCAAAATGACTCACCACACCCAGCTTGATGATAAGCTTGGGGGAGCTGACAACTTCCGAGCATGGAAGTATAAGATCTCTCTTGTCCTTGAAGAAAATGACTTGGACAAGTATATTAATGAGGAAGTTCCAGCTCCAGAGGGAGATGAAGCTAAGGCTATCCACAAGAAGAACTTTGTCAAGGCCAAGAGAATTGTTGCAGATTCTATTAAGGATCATCTCATCCCTCATGTGTCATCCTTGAAGACACCCAAGGAAGTGTTCTATGCTTTGACGAAGCTAGTCGAAGGAAAGAACATCAATCGGAAGATGACATTAAGGAACCAACTCAAGAATGTGAAGCTACAAAATTCAGAGACCATTCAATGATACTTCACAAGGGTTTCCCAAATCAAGGAACAACTCGAAGCAGTCGAAGAGAAGGTAGAAGGAGAGATTGTTATGACCACCTTGAATGGTCTCCCAAGATCATGGGATTCATTCATTCAAGGAATATGTGCCAGAAAGAAGTTGATCACTTTCATTAGACTTTGGGAAGAATGCACCCAAGAAGAATCTTGACTCATAACAAGACAAGAGAAGATGGGAGCAACTGATGATCAAGTTCTGACAATTCACACCAGAAGAATGCACAACAAGAGGGAGTACCATCATCACAAAATACAATGGAAAACCATAAGAGATCTATCTAGTCTTAGATGTTACACATGTGATGAGAAGGAACATTACTCCGGAGATTGTCCCAGAAACAAAGGTTCCTCCAATAAGAAGTCTAATAAGAAAAGACATCATGCTCACACCACTGAAGATGATGAACCAACAAAGAAAGAATCAGAGAAGAAAGAGTTGATTCTTCAAGTGATGAAGAATATGTCTTAATCTCAACACTCATGGGCATTATCACACATGGAAGCAATGATTGGCTTGTAGATAGTGGAGCATCCAAGCACATGACGAGGTACAAAGAATCATTCATCAATCTCTTTGAGCATGAGTCACCTCACAAGGTGAAACTTGGGGATGCCTATCAATACCCCATAAAAGGAAGTGGAGAAGCTTCCTACAAGCTAGATTCCGACAAATCCTTGAAGATGAAAGATGTTCTATATTTTTTGGGATTGAAGAAGAATCTTATCTCCATCTCTACACTAGATGCAAAAGGAATAAGGTTTGCATTTGTTGATGGCCAAGTCTTAATGTGGCCAATAGGAAAGACAATAGATGATGCAATAGTAATTGGAGAGCAAGAGGGAGGCTTGTACAAGTTGAAGGGACAACCTGAACAAGCATTGGTTCATGACTCCATAGAACCAAGTGAACTATGGCATAGAAGGATTGCACATGTGCTCTATGGAGCACTACCTATTGCAAGCAAAGCAGTTTCAGGACTTCCGAAAATCCAGACAAAACATGAAGGCATTTGCAAGGGATGTGCACAAGGAAAGAATGTAAAGAAGACGTTTCCCATCAACAAAAACAAAGCAAAAGGGATTTTGGAGATAGTCCACTCGCATGTATGCAGTCCCATGTCTTCTAGCTCACTATGCTGGTATGTATATTATGTTTCTTTTATATATGACTTCTCCCGTAAGACTTGGATCTACTTCTTGAAAAGTAAAGATGAAGTATTTAGCAAGTTCAAGGAATTCAAAACCTTGGTCGAAAATCACACTGCGAAGAAGATCAAGACCATACGATCGGATAATGGCGGAGAATTCACTTCGAAAGAATTCAAGGATCTTTGCAGAGAATCTGGGAATAAGAGGGAGTTGAGCACTCGCTACAATCCTGAACGAAATGGCGTTGTAGAACGAAAGAACATAACGATAATGGAAGTAGCATAAGCAATGCTTCATGACCAACATATTTCAATGCACTTATGGGGAGAAGCAACAAGGACAGCTGTGTATGTACATAACCGAATACCTCATTGAGTATTAGACAACAAGACTCCCAAAGAGGCTTTCTAAGCTGAGAAACCAGAAGTGAACCATCTCAGGATATTTGGATGCCCAGTGTACATACACATCCCAAAGGAAAAGAGAACCAAGCTAGATACTTCACAAAGGAAGGGATTATTTGTGGGATACAACGACACTTCAAAGGCCTACCGAATATACTTCCTAGGATTTAAGAAGATCGACATTAGGAGAGACGTAACATTCGACGAAGAGTCAACATACCTCAAAGCAAGAAAGCTACCTATTGAAGAAGAACCTGAAACAACCACAGTTAGAGACACTGCAATGGAAGAAGCAACTTCAGAAGACCATGAAGACCACGACATGGCAGAACCACAAGAACCACTTCGTGAGAAGAACTCCCACAAAAGAAGTCCAGCATGGGATGCATAGAGAAAGCAAGAGACCTAGACCATACACCAACTATGTGGCCCTACTATGTGACATCATTGTTAAAGAGCCTTCCAACTATGAAGAAGCAACAGAGAAGAAAGAATGGAAGGATGCCATGATCGAGGAGTACCGATCGATTATGAAGAATGATGTCTGGGAGATAGTTATGAGACCAAAAGGGAAGTCTGTTGAAAACTTCAAAGTGGATCTACAAGATCAAGCATGCTGCAGATGGTAGCATTCATAAACACAAGGCAAGATTTGTGGCATGTGGATTTTCCCAGAAAGAAGGCATAGACTACAAAGAGACATTTGCACATGTAGCAAGATACACTTCCATTAGATCTATACTTGCATTGGCTACAATAATGAAATGGAAGGTACACAAAATGGACGTCAAGACAACATTCTTGAATGGTGTAGTTGAAGAGGAAATGTACGTGGAGCAACCACTAGGATTTGAGATACATGATACACAAACTCATGTGTGCAAGTTAAAGAAATCCTTGTACAGATTGAAGCAAGCACCTAGGACATGGTACAACTGGATGGACAACTTCCTGATGAGCTTAGGCTTTGCAAAGAGTAAAGCAGACTCCAACCTTTACTTCAAGGTTGAAGGTGGAAGACCAATGATGCTCCTGCTATATGTAGATTACCTGTTTCTGACAGGTGAGGATGAGCTCATTGTAGATGCAAAGAGGAGGCTTGTTTCCTAGTTCGAGACGAAAGGCTTAGGGATGATGCATTACTTCTTAGGCATGGAGGTGTGCCAGAGTGCAGATGGGATCTTCCTTGGTCAAGGAAGTGTTATCACATATATAGTAGTTGGGCTACCATATTCTATTTTTCAGATTCAGTACATTTTTTGCTGAGATGAGCAATTTTGATGGATCATTATGTTATCAATGGACTATAGTACTCTCCCATGCCAGGACCGAGTCTCAGGACACTCAGATTTGAGGACTGATGTGGCCATTTAGCCATGTGCAGAGCAGTTAGCAGTGCCCAGATTTGCATCAGTGTTTTCTCATTGGACAGATATTGATTTAGATGGATTATTTGCATGATTACGACTCAGCTTATATTATATTGTGTTATGGTTATCATTGCTCTTATACTCATTTTTGTGACATGTGTTAGCATTTAGTATCATGATCTCGCGGTCATATAAATATGTGGACTTGGATGTATCTATATTATGTATTGATGTCCCTACTCAAAATTTGAAGTTCTTGACCTATACTCATTGGTTTTACCCTCCTTACATAGTGGGACTTTTAAATAATCGTCTCGTGGCTAAATGTGAAAGGATGCAACCTTTCATTTATTCTTACAACGAATTTATTTAATTATTAAGTGTCATGAATATTTATTGATATATTTATATATTAATTTATGTTTGTAACAAACAACAAGGCAATGGTCATTATATTGTGCACATGTATTGAACCATCATGAAACTATTGATATAAATGCTTTATGGCAATGTTTTTACTATTAGCATTAAGCATGATAGTGCTTTGGGATATAACAGGTCCTATTGTGCCAGGGCTATGCCATGGAACCTAGTTGGTGAAACTTTGAAAGTATGCATGATTGTATGAATTATTGGTTTTTGTCTATGACATGATAGTTGTTAGTTTATGTTATTTCATTACTTGTGCTTGCTACATGTTATGGTGATGGAAAATCTATTTAGTTACATAAGATGAACATATACACACATGTATGGGGTATGTGTGTGTGATCTAGTGAGTATTATTATATATTAGTTAGAGTATTTTTTTCCCCGAGTCACTACACTTGGGGAAAACAACAGGGCTTGCAATTGTTACAGCAAGATACTCATTATCAACTGAACATGTCAATTACTAGAATAGAACTTAGGCGGGTAGGATAATACTCCATTGCATAACGAATCGGGCTAGAGTCAATTGACTAGTTAGAGTATTTAGTTATGTATTCTTACTAGATATTAGAATATTACAGGTACAATGACACTTTATATTTGCAAGCAAACTTCAAGGCATATCGTCTACTTTTTCCTTTTAAAGAAACAATGATTTCTATAAAGTTTTGTATTTTTTGGCACCCACTTTACGTAATAAGTTTAGATGCACATCATATTAAGAAGAAAGGAAGCTTTATACCAATGGAACTATGTTGCAGGAAACGTGGGGCCCACCCTCGTCACTCGCATATCGGCTTCCCCAAACGCAAAAACGCGTGCCGTACGATCGTGAAACACGTCCCCGTACGAATGAAATCGTACCCTGTAGGGGAAACGTGTTTCGTCCGTACAGAAACGCGTCCCCGTACGAACGAAAACGTACCCTGCAAGGGAAACACGTTTCGTTCATACGGAAATGCGTTTCTAGTACGACCGCGTTTCCAACGAAAAAAAGCCCGTGGGCCCCCCAAAATAGGTTTTATTTTTTATTTTTTATCTTAAATTAGGGTTTCTAATTATTAAAGGAAGAATCTATAAGGTTAGGTTAGGAAGGAAAAAGGTTATAAATTCATGTTGGGTTCATTCCTCCCTCACACAAACGGAGAGCAACCAATTTGGAGAGCAGACGATTTGGAAATCTGGAGAGGGGCATTTGTGCAAGAGAGTCTTCCAGATTTGAGCAAGGGCATCTACAGGCATCTTTCATTGGTGAGCAGCATGCTTTATTAGAGTTGCATTTAATTTTTTTATTTTTTCATAGAGGTTTTGCTTCCATTTTTCATTTTATTTATTGCAGATCTGTTTTTGTGTTTTATTGCAACAACAATGGCTTCCCTTGATTCAGCCCCTAAGCCCAACAAGAGGGATGAGTATTATCCTCTTTGGAGGCATGTGCAAAAGGTAGCCAAATGTGGAGGTGGTGGTTCGTGGGATTGGAAATGTACTCTTTGTAATGGTTTGTTTAAGGGCTCTTACCCAAGAGTGAAGGCCCATTTGTTGCATGAAACCGAAAAGGGCGTTGATTCTTGCCTAGTAACAAGAGACCCAGTTGAGAGGAGGAAGTATCATGCTGCCAGCTCCAACCAGTGACCTAAGAATTGTGCAAGAAGCGAGGAAGAGGAGGGGCCCTCAACAAATCCAAGAAGCAGCCTAAAAAATTGATGGTACAGATCATCAACATCTCCTTCCATCAGAGATAGCAGAATAACTAAACTTCATAATACTCAAGGGGGAGAAGAAGCTGAAACAAGAGTGGCTAGGGCCCTCTATGCCTATGGTATCCCTTTCAATGTGGTTCGGTCTCCTTATTGGAAAGATACGGTGAGGGCAATTAACATAGCCCCTCAAGGGTTCAAGGGGCCCAACTATGAAAAATTCCGAACTGTTCTACTCAAGAAGGAGAAGGAGCTTGTGGAGGATGTTTTAGCACTGATTCATTCTTCATGGCATAGCTCCGGGGTCAGCATTGTCTCTGATGGATGGATAGATATTAGGCATAGGCCATTGATAAATATGATTGCCACTTCACCAAAAGGAGCAATGTTCATAAAGGCCGAAGACTGTTCAGGTGAGTTGAAAGATGCTCAGTCCATTGCCAATGTTTTTTCCCAACTATTGATCAAATATGGCCAAATAAGGTGGTTCAGGTTATCACGGATAATGCACTAGTCTGCAAAGCTGCAAGTTTAATTATTGAGAGCAGGTATGAACACATTTTTTGGACATCATGCATTGTCCATAACCTGAATTTGATCTTAGAAGAGATTGACAATAAAGTTCCATGGATAAAGGAACTCACAGGGGATGAAAGGGAAATTATCAAATTCATCACCAACCACCACCAGTCTCAAGCAATATTTCGACAAAACTCCAAATTGGAGTTGTTGAAAGTTGCTGAGACAAGATATGCCTCCAACTTCATGATGTTGCGTCGCCTTGTTGAGGTTAAGCAGTCATTAGTTTCTATGGTGGTGAGCCAACTGTGGGTTGAGTGGAGGAAGGCAGATTCAGAGCGGGGGTCTATGGTGCATAGGTTGTGCCTTGATGAGGACTAGCGGGGCAAGATAGATTTCTTGCTCAAATTCACTGCCCCTGCATTTGAGCTTCTTAGAAATGCGGACACAGACCAACCTTTCTTGGGAGAGGTTTATGATGGCATGGATACCATGGTTGAGAAAACTATGGAAATCATTTCATAGTAGTCTCCCCAGCTATTATTTGTTGAAGCTGATTTTGCTGATTTGGTGCAGCACATTATGGTTGACAGGTGGAACAGTTTCAACACCCCATTGCATACTTTAGCACATGCCCTAAACCCAAAATTCTATGATGAAGAGCTCATTGCTCATAGCAATGGGAAGAGGAAGGCAGCACATAGGGATAGAGAGGTGGTCAATGGAGCTAAAGCAACCCTTGTGAGAATGTTTCTAGCTGATCTATAGAGGGAGGTGAAGGAAGAATTTACCAATTTTGCTGGAGGATTCAATGAATATTCAGATGTCGTAGCTTTGGAAGAGAAAAGCACCATGAGTCTAGTTAGGTGGTCGATTTGTCATGGAGCAAATGGTGTACCTTTGCAAAACATTGCCATTCGCATTCTTTCTCGGGTGGCAAGCTCTTCATCAACAGAGAGAAACTAGAGCACCTAAGGCTTTATTCATTTTGTGAAGTGCAACAGGTTGGGTTCACAGAAAGCTGAGGATCTTGTTTTTGTGCACTCCAACCTTTGCCTTGCATCTCGTAAGGGTCCATAATATAACAATGGGCCTTCTAAAGAATGGGATCTGGATCCAAAATGTCCTGATTTGGAGATCTCTTTTGGTTCCCTGAATGTCAATGAGGAACCTAGAAGTGGAATTGGCCTTCCTTCTTCCAATACACGTACCGAAACTCAGCATGCTTCTTGCTCTATTTTTGAGGAGGATTGTGATGATGAGGCTGAACTTGAAGACTATTAGTCTTCAGTTTTACTGTTGAGTCTTTATTTCTATGTTGCATTGTACTTCCAGCCTCAGATATAAAGGCTGATTTTGGATATATATGTACTAGCCTCATTTATAAAGGCTGTTTTTGGAAATAGATGTACTAGCCTCATTTATAAAGGTTTTTTTTGGAAATTACTAGTTGCATTATGTAATCCTTTAGGAGTTATAATTAATAATTTTATCATTTATGTTTTACAATCAGTTCTTTAAAAAAAATTAAATGTTATATATATATATATATATATATATATATATATATATATATCTCTTTTCCCCGTTTCCATAATTTTGGAGGGTCGTGTTTCCCCTGTTTCCATAATTTTGGAGGGTCGCGTTTCCTCTGTTTCCCTGTTTCGTGCAACTTAGCAATGGCATAAAATGCTGATATACTAGTTAGTTATTTGGATAGCGAATTAACCAACCTAATGAATGATCAGCTTATACAAATAGATAATAGAGAAGTTCAGTAGCCAATTTGTCTCAAGTTTTTTAGTAAGTTTGTAAACTTGGTAACCATTTTGGACAGAATGTGGAAGTTAGTTTTCAAGATTGTTAAACGTAAGATTACATAGGATAATACTATATTTCTGGTATTATTGCTGGTACTGTGAGACTTAGGTTGTTATACTATTTGCTCCCAGGGAAATAATAGGATTTGCTTCCATGCTGTCCTGTGTACATTTCTCTTGTTCTCTCTGTATGCATATGCACACATGGAAACTACTTAGAGTAAAATGGTGTGACTTATGCCTATTGACTCGCACTTTGTACTGATTTTGATATACCTAACAGTTGTATTAAGCTATTTATGGTGATTTGTCGGACATGAATAAAATTATCTAATTTTATCTATTCTTATCAATATAATTGAAATAAACTAAAACATGTATGGGTACTGGAATTACACAGCCTCTGATTGTCTCACCTTTCTGTCTGTGCAATCCACAAAATAACCATAGAAATGGGTCAACAATACCAGCCTGTCAGACATACAAATAATGTCAGAATTAGGTAAGAAAAATAACAAGTCTTGAAATTATGACCTTTTTAAGGATTTGGCATAACACAGATTGATGTCATACATACCTTCACCCGTCGAGCATCAATTGACATTAGTGGAATAAAAATCAGCAGCATTCCACATGTATGAATTGAAGCTGTGATGCCCATTTGCCAACAGAACCATCGAACAATAGGCATTGGATTCTACAATACAAGCCATAAATCATTGACATAAGCCTGAAAGAGGCCAAGTTCAAGGTGTGGCCTTTTGATAACTATGATAAGCATAAGTTTTCTAAATGCTGACGTACCACAGAGGAGATAAAGAATGATGCTAGAATTGAGAAGGTTGTAAGCACGAGTGATGGTCCTGCTAGGGCTATAGTAAGTTTCATCTCGATTTCAGGTTTTGATGACCCAGCTCTGTTCAGTGATTCCAGTTGTGGGTTTCTTAGATGACTTCTCAGAATTGTTACGAGCACAAAGATGTCATCAATTCCTGCACATTACAATAGCGTGTGTTTAGCTTCTTACCAAGAAAAACCAATCTGAAGGTTTGAAAATGATGGACATTTCCCTGAGCAAGTACATTGTACACATTATTTATGATTTAAAGCTTAGACATGGTAGAATAGTTGTGGCACTATGTCCACTGATTCAAGGTTCATCGTTTACGGAGTATTTCTCCATGTGTAAGGTTATCTATTTGCAGATCAGGAAATCACTTCATTCTTTCTAAAACTAAGTTTTCACATCTGAAATGTATACTGATCCCAAAGCACGGGAATAATCAAAATTTCAAACTAAAGCTTTTCTTATTCTGTTTTGGAAACAGAGCCTGATAAAAATTGTAAGTCTACAGTAAGCTGCTTATGTTATTAGCAATTAATGTTTCTTCATGGCACAAATGATAAACAGGAGCTCCCATCACTCTTAGCTAAAGCACTGAAGATAACATTCTGGAAGTGATGATAGAGCTTGCAGAGTTTGAAAATTTGGAAGGTAGGAGTTTATAATCAACAAATGTTCGTTTCACACTCGTGTAAGAATGAATCTTATGGCTAACCTCCATGAGGCAAGTTTGGTCAATTCATTAACTGCAAAAAAATATTGTTTACCTAGATGATTAAAAGCATTCATTGGAGAATCAAATAAATTCAACTGCTAGTCTGCAGGGGGTCATCATCTCTGTATTTTAATTAATCTTAACTTCTCAATCTTTTCTAATTGATACATGTTCAATGATGTTGTTGATTAATGAAAAGAAGAAAGAGTAGAACTGTTTTGTAGGGATTTATGTTAAATCAGGGTTTACCTAAGACTGTACAAGAATGTGCAAAATTCTGAAACTTACGATGACTTACCTAGACCAAGAGCTAGAAAAGGTACAACTGAACCAGCCAGTGGTGTAAATTTTATCCCAACTGCTGCGGTGAGTCCAAAGCCAGCCAAAATTGAAAGTGATACTACAACCATGCCCTGTAAATTAAATAAAATCAGGTCAAAATTATTGGACATACTCAAATGGAATTGACTTTACAGGAACTATTAACAACTTGCATAGAAGGATAAATGAAAATTTATGCTCAATTAAGAGATGAACCTTTTGAATGAGTGCAAATGCTATGGGCCAGAAGAAGCCGAATCTTACCATAAGAACTAGCATGGTATGAGAATGGACAGGATCCTTAATGTTAATGAAGGCCATGACTGAATATATAGAAACAAGCATGATGCTCAAAATGAGTTGCCATTGAGGTGTATGATTGGCATCCTTAATAACATCTTCTGCAGATTTCTGCACCATTTAGTAGATACATCAGCATAATGCATGCTTTCAGAGGAATTGAAATTCAAGATCTACGGTTAGCTATTTTTTTTATTCCATAACCATGGGCACCTATTCTATACTTTTGCTATTTTCAAGTACACATGCTGTAAAAAAACAGATTGACCTACTTATACTGTACTCACCCACATGCAGAACTGGACTTGTAGATCTGAATTCAACTCGTCTGTTCCAAATGTTGTATTTGGCATGTTTTTTCTCAATGGACTCACAGATTTAACAAGATAATCTTCCCAGTTTTCAATGAGATCCTTTCTCTGATTTTCTGTATAGGTCGCCTTTATCTTTTCTTGGATGTAATCAATCCAAAGTGGATGGTTCTGATGGAAATGATTTGCCACCCATCTTATAGCACCCACCTGTACGAAAACAAAGATTTTTTAGATGTGCAATAGATCTGAAGTGGTGTATAACATACCTGGAAATACTATGAACTAATACCAGCTACTATCATTTCCCCCTTCCACAAAGCATGTAGAGGACAAGCTGTAAAGATTGTCAACTTTTAGTTTTATTTATAAAGTTTGAATTCTCGTCAAAAAAAGTTTAGAGATATAAATATTTTGAAGGTGGACTATGGAAGGTTATATCTTGTTAGTCTAAGAAATAATGTGTTTGGTCCCCCAAAGAGGTGCTTCATTTAACAATTATGTTTCCTTCTACTGTATTCTATTTTTATAGAGAGACAAATTACAGTGACAGCATAGAAGGTTGTTTTGTGCCCAAAGACCAGACATACTGTGAAGATGGTTGCAATATAGCGATTTTGTAGTTACATGGACAGACTGCGTCATTTATAATAAAGAACAAACAAGTAAAAACTGGATGCATCAATACATCCAAACATGATAATAATTTAAGAAAGTGGAAGAGGCTTGCACTGATGATACATACTGTGTTGATGAAATTGTCATTGATGCCAACATGGACTAGCAGTGGCCCCACAAGATGTCATTGATGCCACCAAGTCCCACCTGCAATGCCTAGATCCCTTACAGAGTGGGTTTGTGCTTTGAAGCACCATGTACCCAGTTGACAAGGTCCTTGTACCCACAAGTTTGGATCTTGATGCCACCACCTTGCTGAAGATGTTGAAGACCCTGCTGATGATGCTGAAGACCCTGGAGATGGTCCTGAAGCCTTGATGGATGTTGGAAAAGCCCTAGATGGGTGGAAGAAGCATTAATGACCTTGTACCCACAAGTTTGGATCTTGATGCCACCACTTTGCTGAAGATGTTGAAGACCCTGCTGATGATGCTGAAGACCCTGGAGATGGTCCAGAAGCCTTGATGGATGTTGGAAAAGCCCTCGATGGGTAGAAGAAGCATAAATAACCCATTCTGTGGTCATTCATGCTATGATGATGTCATGGGTCCCCGAGAGAAGGTCTGGCAAACCCACATGTAATGTCTTGATGTATCTTGACCATAGAGGTCCCCGTGCATGGCTAAGGTGGTTGAAGAAGCCCATGATGCCTCTTGCCTGGTGAAGAAGCCATCAAGAAGAATTCAAGTCATTTCATGAAGGCCTGCACAAATTGAAGAAAATATGAGTGAAGGACCTTGTCAATGCAAGTAAGACCCTCATAAGATGATAGCCCTCGTCATGCCCTTTCCAACGAACTTGCTCTATGATTTTTTCGATGGTTTACTGAGGCAAATTTCGGGCAGCAGTTGATTGAATTTCGGGTGGCAGCAGTGGGGTTAAAATTTTCGGGTACTATAGCAGGCAGCTACAGTGGACAATTTTTTTTTCCTTTGTTTTTGGTAGCCCAGTTTTGGGTTTGCTTAGGGTTTCCACAGTCCTTTATTCGAACAGCAGAGAAGCTTTGTTTCTTTTAACCAGAAGTTGCAGCAGGCCCAAATTTGCAGACTGAGCCCGAATTTTGAAAGGAGGTTCAGCTCAGCATACAGTCCGAGTTTTGTTGGTGTATAAACAGTGTTTGGACATGGTTTGAAGGCCTTTTTACACACAGTCCTCATTTGAGTTTTGATGACTGTTTGGGTCAACAAATGAACCAGCAAACGGTTGACTAAGGTTCTCGGTTGACAAGCAGCAGCAACAGTGAAGAAAGCCCTGCAAGGGTACCCACAGTTCACGGCAGCACTTCCGGAAATCTGTACCAGCAGACTGTACCAGTTGAGGGCTAATTCAGGCAGACCGAGGAAGAGCAAAGGCTGTTCCAGGCAAGTGGTAGCATGTTTGGGGTTTGACTATGACAGAGAAAGTGACAACCAACATAGGCTGAACATTCAACCCAGAATTCTTTTGGACTGTAAAGAATTCTTGAATTTATCCACAGTCTTGAAGTTGACTTCTCCTCAGCATACAGTTTTGACATCCTTTTAGCAGTACATAGTCAAGCTTGAAAGCTACTATGATAAACATGGATCAGTGGTGTAAAGGCAAATGAAGATGATGATGCAGGTATGCATACAGCCCTTTGAAGTCATCCAAAGAAGGTATTTACAGTCCAAATATTTACAAGATCTTCATGCTTGAATAGTCCCAGTTTGACTTGTGCTTTATCAGCATTTGCTCAGTCCTTTTTGGACTAGATTAGGATTTTATCTTAACCTCATCCGAGCCTAGCTAGGGCTTAATCCAGCTCAGGGATAGCAGCAGAGAACTGCCACAGCAGTATGATGATGATAATAAGGTCGAGGGTTAAAGTCTGAAGTCACTGTTGCTAGATCCGAGCCTTCTACAGTCCGAGCCATGGTGCTTAAGCCTGCTACAATAAGGTCATTTTTTTTTAAGTCTACTACAATATACACAGTCCCGGTTTTAATAAGCATATACACAGTTCAACATACACTCTCCACAGTCAACTTTTGCTACAGCAGACAAACATGACAGAGTTGGTGAATTTGAGAAGCATTGAAGGCATTTTTGTTGTTTGATGGGGACATGGACGGTAAAAGGAAGATAGACATACACACTGTTTTTATCATTGATTTCTGAACAGCAGTAAGGGCAGTGAGGAGATAAGCATATGCGCAGTGTAGTGTTGTGATGCCACTGTCAACAGATGACATGGATAGACTTTGATGATGTTACCTTCTCTCCACCACATAGGAAGCACAAATAGTGCAGGATAAGTCTCTTTATCTGAGATCATAGGGTACACTCTTTTGATTTGTTCATGATAAGATTGCAAATTACAGAACTTTGATTTTTGGGTATATATATACAGTCCTATTTTTTGCAGCAGCAGAACATGAACAATTTGGATGATATATGACAACCCTAGTTTCTTGAAGAAGTTGATAGTGATGTGTGAGTGACTCGTTTGCACAATGAAGTATAATAATGCATATGTAAAGTGATGGTACAGTAATGCAAAGTCTTAGCAGCCACAGGAGCACCTTGAAGTAATTTTAGATGTTTACATATATATATATATCTTGTTGATCTGATTTTGATGGTATAACTCTGAAGTATACAACACAGTGCATGAGGTATCTTGCACAAAAGGACTGATACGTAGGTGTTCAAGTTTATGAAAAGAAACCATCCAAAGTCTTGTTTGGATTCTTCTATGCTGTTAACTACAAGTATAAAGTCTTGATACTATCTTGCAAACATCTTGTGTTAACCTCAGTGCCATGTTCAGTTGTTTGTATAAGAATTGAGAGGACTCTTCAAGACTTGGATTTGGATTAACTGAGAAGTGTTGCCGCCGTTCACACACCTGGGTCACGTGGCAGAACTCTTCAAGCCACTCGGTGTGTCCTTGGGGGCAAGTCTCGAGTCAAGGCTGTCACCTTGTTTTTGACTCCTCCGTTTAGGCTCAACTCCTAACAAAGCCAAGGGGGGTAGACCCTATTAAGTTACTAAGGAGAATTACTTAGTGTTGTGATGTTTAAACTGACTGAGTTATTTAGGAGTTTATAATTTAACTATAGATAATCAAAGATGGCAAGATGTAAAAGATGAACACACGAAAGCACAATACTGAGACACAATATATATATATATATAAGACAAGAAATTAACCAGTGCCTTAAAATGGAGTCAAATCAATAAGATCAATGTGCTTGCATGTGCTTGGAGTGAATGTTTTGCGATTGCATCTTGGTATGTTTTAAGTTAAAACTGAAGTATGAGTTGATTAAATTAGGCAAAGGGGGACTCCAGATATACCTGAGAGTACTTGGAGTATGTCCAAAACTAAACCTTTACGGCTACCCGCAAGGAATATGTGGGCTGAAATGGAGTCTCTAGGGCTATTGTTCGTAACGCACCTGTTAGGGTGTGACAGAGATCGGCGCTCCGAGGTCAGTTTTCAGAAGTTCCCGCTTCCTTTGGGTATTTTGCCACCGTAGAGGTTTGATCTAGGTGTTGGATTTTCACCTGATGGTTTGTCAGTTGGGGAGAGTGAGTCCTAATTATACTAGTCACCCAAGTGTTTTTGATACAGCTTGACTGATTGGACGAACTGCAACCAAGTGCAGATCATACACATTGGAGTCTTGTCAATTTTAGTAAGTTTTAAACTGGATGTTCTTGTTTAAAAGAAAAGCCTCCAAGAACCTCTTTCGATCCAAGTGGATCTCAATCGGGGAATCGAGGAGGGGTTAATTTTAAAGTTGCTGATAAACAAATGATAGAAAAAAGCAAACAGATACACAGTTCTAGTTTCTTAATTAATCCTACCACGAATCTCTTTCCCCTTTCGGGTCAATCGGGAAATCGTGGGGTAAGTATTACGATTACTTTGAAATGTAAGATATGGAGTATGGAATTAATAACAAAATCAAGTATACTACCCTACAAATTAGATCAATGCTAGTAAAAAAGAAATAAACAGAAATCGACGAAAAAGGCACCGACACAAATCCCCCAGGGGGGATGGGGAATGGGCTCGAAAGAGCCTACTCCAAAAATGATTTTATTTATTATTGGTTACAGAATCAGCGCACTGAAATTATCAGAAACTTCTTGGTCCTTATACAGGCTGAAACCAAGATTTTACAACTTTGGAAAAATTTTGAGTTTTTAATGAAAAGGGAGACCCCTGGGGGGATTTGAACGCTCCCGAGACCACTTCGGACAGCAGCTTCCTTTCCTTTCTGTTAGACCTGCTAAAAGACAACGAGCATATTAGAATAACAAACACCCAAAAGCACTTTAAGAGTACCTTTGGATCAGCCTACCTTATCTCACAAAAAATGAAGTTAAAACTATCTAAACAGGCAGAAAAGGAACCAAGGAAAGTAATATTTCCTTGGGATCTTGGCTTGCTGTTTGTGCAGTCAACAAAAATGCACTGATATTGCAGAATATTGAATTTTATAACAGCAAAAAGAAATCTAATGCATGCGATCTACAAGTTTTCTTTAAATTTTCATGCAAAAAAAACGATTTCCCTACAGCTAGATCTAGGATGCTTATGAAACTTTTTTAAGTGCAAGATATAGGATATGAGCCATGAAAAATCAGATCTATGTATATTTTACTTTGATGAAACAGATCGAAATGAAATCACAGCTATGAACTGAAAAAAGTAACCGGGTAAAGTGTTGATTTTGAGGGAGGAAGAAGAGGAGAAAAGTGTTGGTTTCCTTGAAGATCCGCAGTAGAGCTTTCAGGTGGAATGCCAAGAGACTATGCCTTTGAAATGTTTTTGAAGAGAATGAGGAAGCAAACTAGATCAGAATCTTCTCCAAATTATGAACCTGCAACTCAGCTGAAATCAAAGAACTTGCCAAGAAACTTGTGAGATCCGATTAGTACATACAAAGAGATTCAAGATAACATGCATATAAGCTTATAGGACATGCTAAATCTAGATCTCTAAACATGCATCAAATGAGAGTGATAGTCAATAAACTTATTGAACAACACCTTTCCTATCAAGATTGTAATAAGCTAATTACCAATCTTAACCACAGATCTACAAGAAATTAACAGAAAATGACCACAGATACAGGTTACCTCAGTAAAACAATGGCAATAATCATCCACACATGTAATGGCACCACACCGTATTGCCTCCAAAGCTTTTCTTTATTTCAAATGCAGAATTACAATAATACAATAGCAGCAGCACCTCAATCCCAGTTCTAACTAGCTTGGAAGAGGAGGCTATGCCTGGATATATACAAAATACAGGAGATCCAACCCAGGGGGGGCGCAAATCCTCATGGAATCAAATGAAATCAGCTGATGGAGAGTCCATTAATGCCTGATCTGTGTCTAGCTGAGCCAGATCTGAGTCTCACCGAGTGCAACTGTCAATCAGGGGGCTGATCTGACTGAC
>LPNX010749050.1:1261148-1275910 GCA_001517045.1 Pseudotsuga menziesii | reverse complement strand
CATGTTCTATAATTTGGTTTGCTATGTAGCAAGTGTTTTCTGGGTGGAATTGCTCACAAGGTCTACACCATGGAATTACTTCATCTACCAGGTTAGTTGAGTCCAACTAGTTTGGAATCCTAGGCTCTTGCTGAGGAAACTTCTTTTGATACACTTGATTCTATTTTGGCTGAAAATTCCTAGGTCCACTATTTCTCTCCAGTGTGACTATTCTGTTCTGAATTTTATTCAATTGCTCAGATTGGTTTGTCATGAATTTTTCCAACAGGCTAGTTACCTTTTCCATGGGGTCTTTAGAGGTTGCCTTTTCCTCTAATTCAAAGGCTTTTCCTTTTTCTTCGTTGTATGAAGTGTTTCCCCTAGTGTAACCTAGAATGTTGGATTTGCCTGAAGACTGCATATTCCTTTCTATTTTCTTGGCCAATTCCTGAGCAGTTTTTAGATCGGCCGGCTCTTTGTCCCTTAACTGGTACCTCAAATCACGAGTGAAAGCTTCGATGTAATATATGAGGATGGAGGAATCCCTTGGCTTGATTTCTCTAGAGAGGTCAGCAACCACACGCCTGAACTTAGTATTAAATTCATCAATGGTTTCATTCTCCATCTTCTTTATGTTATGGAGGGCAGCAAGCAGATGTCTTGGTTCTTTCTTTTCCCCCCATTTCTTCTTAAAACTTGCTAGGAATTCATTAAGGGTTTTATATGAATCATCACCAAGGTTTTCATACCATTCCGCAGCATCATCCTCTAAGGATAAAGCAAAGAGCTTCATTTTGATATCTTCATGGTTAGAGGCAACATTATCGCAGTAACTGCCTAGGTGCCTTTCAAACTTTCGGAGATGAGTCTTGGCAGTGGTAGCATTATTTCCCTCGAACCTTGGGAGCTTCTTGATAGCATCATTCGGAACGTAATGAGGACTACCTGCTATCTGAGAAAAGTCAAGGGGTTTGTAAAATTCCGTCATTTCTTGAGATTAGTGAACATGACTCTCTACAAATATGTGATGGATATCTGAGAGGGATTGGTCTCCTAAATATTTAAGGTTTCTACGAGAAGTATGCCTATTCAATCTTTCTCTAATAAACCCTTTGGGATCAGGGAGAGGATTGAATAATTGTCGGCGGTTTCTTCGGGTAGAAATTCTTGAAGGGATGTTAGACAGTGGAGTCGCCAGATGGATCGAGTTTTAATTTTTATGTTTTTTAAAGACTAGATCAATCAATTTTCTTTTTATCTTTTTAGTTGTTTAGAAAAAAGTTAAGCTAAGTCATACTCGTGAATAAAAAGATTTATCCCCGGCAACGGCGCCAAAAAAGTGTTGCCACCTTTCACACACCTGGGTCACATGGCAGAAATCTTCAAGCCACTCGGTGTGTCCTTGGGGGCAAGTCTCGAGTCAAGGCTGTCACCTTGTTCTTGACTCCTTCGTTTAGGCTCAACTCCTAACGAAGCCAAGGGGGGTCTAGTTACTAAGGAGAATTACTTAGTGTTGTGATGTTTAAATTGACTGAGTTATTTAGGAGTTTATAATTTAACTATAGATAATCAAAGATGGCAAGATGTAAAAGATGAACACACGAAAGCACAATACTGACACAATATATATATATAAGACAAGAAATTAACCAGTGCCTTAAAATGGAGTCAAATCAATAAGATCAATGTGCTTGCATATGCTTGGAGTGAATGTTTTGCGATTGCATCTTGGTATGTTTTAAGTTAAAATTGAAGTATGAGTTGATTAAATTAGGCAAAGGGGGACTCCAGATATACCCGAGAGTACTTGGAGTATGTCCAAAACTAAACCTTTACGGCTACCCGCAAGGAATATGTGGGCCGAAATGGAGTCTCTAGGGCTATTGTTCGTAACGCACCCGTTAGGGTGTGACAGAGATTGGCGCCTCGAGATCACTTTTCAGAAGTTCCCGCTTCCTTTGGGTATTTTGCCACCGTAGAGGTTTGATCTAGGTGTTGGATTTTCACCTGATGGTTTGTCAGTTGGGGAGAGTGAGTCCTAATTATACTAGTCACCCAAGTGCTTTTGATACAGCTTGACTGATCGGACGAACCGCAACCAAGTGCAGATCATACACACTGGAGTCTTGTCAATTTTAGTAAGTTTTAAACTGGATGTTCTTGTTTAAAAGAAAAGCCTCCAAGAACCTCTTTCGATCCAAGTGGATCTCAATCGGGGAATCGAGGAGGGGTTAATTTTAAAGTTGTTGATAAACAAATGATAGAAAAAAGCAAACAGATACACAGTTCTAGTTTCTTAATTAATCCTACCACGAATCTCTTTCCCCTTTCGGGTCAATCGGGAAATCGTGGGGTAAGTGTTACGATTACTTTGAAATGTAAGATATGGAGTATGGAATTAATAACAAAATCAAGTATACTACTCTGCAAATTAGATCAATGCTAGTAAAAAAGAAATAAACAGAAATCGTCGAAAAAGGCACCAACACAAATCCCCCCAAGGGGGGATGGGGAATGGGCTCGAAAGAGCCTATTCCAAAAATGATTTTATTTATTAGTGGTTACAGAATCAGCGCACTGAAATTATCAGAAACTTCTTGGTCCTTATACAGGCTGAAACCAATATTTTACAACTTTGAAAAAATTTTGAGTTTTAAATGAAAAGGGAGACCCTTGGGGGGATTTGAACGCTCCCGAGACCACTTTGGACAGCAGCTTCCTTTCCTTTCTATCAGACCTGCTAAAAGACAGCGAGCATATTGGAATAACAAACACCCAAAAGCACTTTAAGAGTACCTTTGGATCAGCCCACCTTATCTCACAAAAAATGAAGTTAAAACTAGCTAAACAGGCAGAGAAGGAACTAAGGAAAGCAATCTTTCCTTGGGATCTTGGCTTGTTGTTTGTGCAGCCAACAAAAATGCACTGATATTGCAGAATATTGAATTTTATAACAGTGAAAGGAAATCTAATGCATGCGATCTACAAGTTTCCTTTAAATTTTCATGCAAAAAAGACGATTTCCCTACAGTTAGATCTAGGATGCTTATGAAACTTTTTTAAGTGCAAGATCTAGGATATGAGCTATGAAAAATCAGATCTATGTATATTCTACTTTGATGAAACAGATCCAAATGAAATCACAGCTATGAACTGAAAAAAGTAACCGTGTAAAGTGTTGATTTTGAGGGAGGAAGAAGAGGAGAAAAGTGCTGGTTTCCTTGAAGATCCGCAGTAGAGCTTTTAGGTGGAATGCCGAGGGACTATGCCTTTGAAATGTTTTTGAAGAGAATGAAGAAGCAAACTAGATTAGCATCCTCCCCAAAGTATGAACCTGCAACTCAGCTGAAATCAAAGAACTTGCCAAGAAACTTGTGAGATCCGATTAGTACATACAAAGAGATTCAAGATAACATGCATATAAGCTTATAGGACATGCTAAATCTAGATCTCTAAACATGCATCAAAGGAGAGTGACAGTCAATAAACTTATTGAACAACACCTTTCCTATCAAGATTGTAATAAGCTAATTACCAATCTTAACCACAGATCTACAAGAAATTAGCAAAAAATGACCACAGATACAGGTTACCTCAGTAAAACAATGGCAATAATCATCCACACATGTAATGGCACCACACCGTATTGCCTCCAAAGCTTTTCTTTATTTCAAATGCATAATTACAACAATACAATAGCAGCAGCACCTCAATCCTAGTTCTAACTAGCTTGGAAGAGGAGGTTGTGCCTGGATATATACAAAATACAGGAGATCCAGCCCAGGGGGGGCGCAAATCCTCATGGAATCAGATGAAATCAGCTGATGGAGAGTCCATTAATGCCTGATCTGTGTCTAGCTGAGCCAGATCTGAGTCTCACTGAGTGCAACTGTCAATCGGGGGGCTGATCTGACTAACACCTCAACCTGTTGACTGAAGCATCCACCAAAATTCATCTAGATGAGCCAAAAACATGTTGAGGAGAGAGGGAGGGCGAAATTCCCCATAAAGGATGCTCAAGATCAACTCTGGATCTGATTTGATCACCTCCTTCAGTCAAGGATCTGTCAGATCCAGTCAATTTGCTTCAGATCTGACTGATTTCAATCAAATCGGCTGAGAATCCATTGATTTATGATTTTGGATTTGCTCCATTATTCATCAATTTATTAATTAAAATAATCAATAATTGATTTTTGGGGCTTTCTGACCTGAGTGATGGAAAATCACTCAAAACTAGGAAACAATGGGTCCATGGGTTTACATGGTGCTCTTAGCTTGAAAATGAGCACCTACATGACTGAAACCGATTATTTGGCTCACTTTTATTACAAAATCAATTTTTACAATTAAACTATTAAAAAATAGCCTAAGTTTTGGAAAAATTAAAATTTAATAAAAAACACTGAAAAAACTAAAGAATTGAAAAATTGAAAAACACCTAGGGGGACTTAGACATGTTCATATGACTCAAAAATGATGTCTAGCATGCTTATACATTGACACATAGACTCTAATAACCTCAATAGGCCTAAATGCCAAGCCGACCACCCCAACTTTGGAGGTATGGAGTGAAAAACTCAGAAATTATCAGTCGTTTATTCAACAACCAATAATAACCAAGGAAAAAAACACCTTGGGCTGATCGGATTGACAAATAAAGTCTAAGAGATCGAGTCTTTTACATACACTATCATGCTAGAACATTTATTACAATTCCCCCATGGGGTATGAACATGTGATATGATACAACAAGCACTTCCCAGAAGTACTTCCAAAGGTCTTTTTGAAGTCCGAACAAGTCAACCCTGTCCGGTTCACCAGGCTCACTTGATAAAAAACCACTAAGTACAACTTAGGTGGTAACAAGAAGTAGGGTTAAGCCCTTATGACATTTGTTTTTTTTTTGGGCTTGACCTACTAGAATAAGCAAATCTTTGATATGAGAAATGTATGAGTAGATCTCTTAATGACTAGCATGAGCAGTAGATGAAAAGATACTTTGAAGACATGAACAAGACTTGACAGGTGCAGACCTTGAAGGCATGGGCAGACTCTTGAGGACATGAGCAATAGTGGTGCTTGGGGAGACTTCTTGATAACTTGATCAAGTTGTGATAATGATAGTCTGACACCTACAGCAGTATGACAGTGATGTGGGTTAGTAGCAGCAGTGAAGGATGATCAGCAGTCAACAGAATGAGCATCAGAGATTGAACAAGATTGAAGATTGAAGGATCACAGTCCATAATGCTAAAGAGATATGTTTAACTTGACATGATCAGTGATATGTTTAGTACACAACCCAGATCTATTGAATGGACAAGCAAGACATGACCAGTGAGCAGCAGAGATAATGAACAATGTTGATGATGAAAGGATGAGCATGAGCAGTGATAGTTGGCAGCAGATTGAAGAGATAAGTGATATTGATTTGATTGATGAAATGATTGTAAATGCAAGCTTGTCTTGCTTTTGAGGTTAGGATACCTCAAGCCCTTCTTAGTAGGGTCCAAGAAAACTAGGCAGGGTCCTGGATGCAGAGTAGGTGCTCTTCATATCAGTAGGTGCTGATTTTACCTATCGGTTGTAGCCGAACCAAAACTAATACAAAAAGATTACAAAATTATATGGTGTTGTGTTCTTTTGTGTTATGGTTCTTGATGATTTAAATGCTATGGTATGTGAATGATGAAGTTTATGAAATGATTATGAGATTGGTAGAGTAATGGAATGATAGCTAACTGTGATAAGCTAAGAAAAGTTTAAAATTGGGTTCACACTGATTCACCCCCCCTCTCAGTGTCTAACATACTGTTGCAACCTCTGATATATGAATTTTTCAGTAGGAACCATACCAAGTTATGATGAAATGAAATGAAATTATATTAGCATTCAGTAATGACCAAATAGGTCGATGAAATTGGAAAGTACAATATGTATTATGGAGTATAAAAGTTATCTCCCAAAAGTACAATATAAATACTGTTAAAAGAACAAGAAGAAAACTATGTGCATGGTAGGAAGCCAACCATAAAATGCAATCTTGAAAGAATAGAGAGATACACTATAAGCTAGGGTACCAGACACATGTCGATGTGTTGGACATGTGGGACATACTTTGCCCACGCATTGGACATGCTGTGACATATGTCCACTGTGACAGATGCTTGGCAATTTTGTGTGTCGACACGTCAAACACATGTGGCGTGAAAACAAGAAAAAAACACGTTTGAGCTCCTCCTCTCTTCATTATTTCATTGTTGTTTTCCCTTAAAGTGTCTACAAGTATGGACAAACTTTCCTTTTTGGCTAGATTTGCATGAGGTTGGTGCATCTAAAGTCTGCAATTTTCGCTAGATTGTGTCATTGATATATTCTCCAATAATATTGTTCTTCTCCATTCTTACTGAAGATACCATGGCTCGATCATTAAGGTCTTATGCCAAAGGTCAAAGTAAATGGATGAATGTCCATGTTGTTGTTGCTCCCCCTCCTCGCACTCCATTCACCACTGTAAGTGATCCATACAGTGGAAGTGGAGTTGCCATTTCTACACATGACACTACAACAACAACAAAGCTCATTCAAGGATAAAAATTCCACCATGGAAATATGTAACTAGAAGACTGAAGATGGGAAAATTGATTGACACCACTATCTATAAAGAGTACACACATCTATCATTGTTGAAAATTGCAAATACCTAGTTTTCCTATATTACCCCTAATATTGCATGAGGTCACATCCATGATTTTCACATGATCTAGTTGCACAAGACTTACACATTTGATGGCATTGATTGATCATTGGACATATACAACGGCTATTTTTGGATGCACACACTCTCCCTGTCATTACGCTTGTGGTACAACCAACTAGTTGCCTCAATGGTTAGGAGCGTTAATTGACTAAATGCCCTAACAGTGAAGTGTGTGATGTCTAGAGGAGAATAGATGATGCAAAGTTATTTGCATATGCCCCTATGATAATATTGTATAGTTGATATGTGGCACTTCACATGATTAGTCCTCGATGAGATGTGGTTAGATGTAGTTGATGACATGTTTTCCCTAGGTGGTTATTTGTATAGCACTTCATTATCATTCTTCATATGGACTTCACCTTAGCATTGTTATTATAGTTAAGGGGATACTAGATGGAACGCCCTAGGGGACTTGAAGGTACTTGACACATGGGAATTTGTTACACTTTTGGATGGGCGTCCTAACTTTGGGAGTAGTTATATTTTGATGGAGCACCCAAATTTTTTCCATCTCAATAGCATTAGAAGCAACGTGGTCGTGGTATTTTTGAAAAATGGTTAAAATAAAAAATCCGATAAATATTGAAGAAACTAGCAATTTCAAAATCGTTGCCTTAAAGTAATCATCAGTGTTCCACCAAGTTTCTGAGACGCGAGAGTGTTGGAGTGGGGAAACACACATTGGGGATGTGTATAGACACCCCCAAATTTTGGGGTATTTTGGGGGGCGGGGATGCGTCGGGGTCCTTAACATAGGGGCCCTGTCTCTAAAATTATTAAAAAAAAAAAAAAAATATGAATCCCAACATATGAACATATAAATTCCTCATCCCATCAACATTTACATACTTAATTGAAAATTGAAATTCATCATTGTGCTATGTAAAGATCACATTCAATTCATAATGGCTATTTTAAATTTTAAATACATGCACAACTTTGAATCATAGACATAAACATTTAATGTTTATAACTTAAAATACATGCACCTCTTCCGTAATAACATTGAAAGTAGGATATTGCACGAGGCCTTTATTGAATGGTTAACATGAATAACTGTGACTTGGAATCCGACATGCAAATCGACTAGTATAAACTTTAACCAATCGACTAGTAAAAACACAAAATGCATTTAAAACTTTAAAAGTACCTAGTGAGGGATAGCAATCGATGAATAGAATTCCGGAACGTTAAGCAATAACAGACCGATCAATTACGGATGATGGAAAAATGATATAGTGATAAGCAACGCCGTCTCATGAGAGGAGAAAGACAATTGAAGTAATTTTCACTCTTTATCTCCAAAATTTTGTTAAAGGATTAATTAAGAAGTGGAGACTGAAATGTAGAGTTATGCGTGTCACATTATTATATATATCATTTTCCATTATGTGGAAACTAATGGTCTGGATTTTTTTTAACATCCTTCCAAAAGATTAATCGTTGGGCTGGAACCGTTTGATTTAAGAGTAACACGATAAAGGGAGGGTATTATTTTGTGTAACAGTGATACTTATCTATCCACACTCCACAGTCAAACGACTTTCCACACTCCATGGTACTCACGGGCCACAGTCAAACAACTGTCCACGGTGCTCACGGGCCACAAAAAAATGATTGTGTCTATGCTCCACAACGCTTACGAGCAAGTTGAAACCAAATTCACAATGCTCAGTGATCACAGGCCACTAAAAAAAGAGTGTCCACACACAGTGCTCATGGGAAAACCAAAATCCAACCAAATGCTTACTGGTCGTTGCAAACAGTCCAAACTCTAGTCGTGGGCCTCCAAAGGCAAGAGAAAATCACAGAGATGTTGTCGTGGGCCTGCTCGGTCAAGAGAAAATCATAGAAATGTTAACCGTCGTCGAACAGAAAACTCCTACGAGAAATGAAAGTGAAAAATGAGGTAAGTGCGGATGCAGAGGTAAGTTAGGTATTTTTTTTGCTTTTTTTAAAACATTAATTTTAGGTTTGTATTTTAGTGTTTTTTTGTTTTTCAATAAAAGAAATTAAAAATTCAGGGAGGGGGGGGAGTGTGGGCGCCTCCCATTTTCGGGAGGGGGTGTGTAGAAGCGCCCCAATTCCAGGAACCTCCCATAGCTGCATTTCCTCACGTTTCCCAGAAAAGTGGGCACTTGAAAACGTTTCTCATGGAGCCTCCCAGCCCTTGGGGCGTGGGAAACGCAGGGGGTGAGCCCTAGACCTTGGGGGACACGTCCCCATGGAAGACAGGTAATCATCAATTTTCTTTGATCATTCAATTTGAGGAGTGGCCCACCTTGGATACTAGAATGTTTTGAAGATTTTGAGAGAGCATCATTAATAAATGTTTCTAGTGAGGAACACTTGGTCAACACTCAAAGAAGGGGTGTGCCCTCTTCTTTGATCCATTTTGGATGTGGTTGGTAACTAATTACATTGTTTATTCATTGTTGAAACTTTCTCATGGAGTTAGTTACTTCTAGTAAGTGGATCTAACCAACTCCATTTATTTATTATTATTGAACTCTTATTGTATTATTTCCCTGTTATCACACAACTTGTAGTTGTCCCTAAAGGTATCCCATCCGGGATGGCAGAGGAGATGGACAACTAAAGAGGTGACTCAAGAAGTGCAACGGTTCCCAATGCAAGCTAGGAGTCACGTCAACTGAGGCACTCTTCACTTTAAATTATGAAGAATCACAACCAAGGGGGAGACCCTATAACCAATCAAAGAAGATTAGCCAAAGCAAAGGTTCATAGGGGAGTGTGTAAATTGAGTTATGGAAACCAATGCAAGCTTAGGTGAGCCCAAGAGTTTAAGTGTGGTTGAAGAGGCTTAAGATATTAGGAATGTTTCAATCAATGAATGAGTTAGGTCACCTGGGAGGACCAAAGAGATAGATCTAACACCATGAAATACACAAGTAGGGCCCATTTCCTTAAAATAGGGAAATGATTCAAATGGGTCCCACAAGGTCAAAATAGGGGTGATATGGTGCTAAGGGGTGTTTGATGATGTGGATCAATGGATCCAAGGTAAATTAGACACACCCACATATGGGATCTTAGCATATGACACAATCCCCAAGGAGTGCGAATTGACCCAAGGAGACTAGTGCCTTTAGATGGAGGGGCAAATGGAGTCCAAATTATGCCAAATTGTAGATTGGGGTAGTTAAGGCAATTATCAAGGTGGGTTTTAAGTGGCATGCCCCAAGGTAGGCTAGATGTCCATAGATCTAAGCTTGAAAATGCATCACCCAATGACCCAAGTGGGGCACAACCCTCAAAATGAGGAATGGGGCCCACAAGGAAAAAATCAAAGGAGTGAAGCACTAGTGGTAGGTTATCAAATGAGAGGAGTGCAAATCAAGCAGGATATCACCTACCCAAGTGAGAGAACTAGCAAAACTCACCCAACCAAGGAGTGCGAGCTCACCCAAGGAAGGCTAAGTGCCTTGGAAAATGTGTCAAATGAAGCTCGATTGCCACCAAACTGTAGATCTGAATTGTCGTGGATGCTATAGAGGTGGGTTCCTTTTATTATTCCCAAAGACAAGCTAGATCCAAGTAGATCTAGAAAAAGGTGAAAAATGAGGGTTTTAATCAATGAGGGTTTTGAGATCTAAGAGAATAAATAGATAGCATAAAAGAATTTCATACCTCATGGAACATACCTGGAACATGAAAATGGAAGAGGCTTGTAACGAGGATTACTTTCCACAAAGATCAAATGCCAAACTTTGATGATCCCTCCTTGCCAACGTTTTGCCTCCTTCAACCAAATCGATTTTCCTATTCCTGTCAATCAAGGACACAAAGATCAATCAATCAATCAAGAATGGAAAGAGATGCATCCAAAGTGATGAGAAACATAAATTGTTGGTACGAAAGGCAAAACAACTCCGTGTCACCCAAAACGTCCTCTTGAAGCTTGAAGGGTAGGCCTCCCCACCAATTCACACCCCTCCAAAATGTCTTCTTTGCCTGCAAAACAATGTTAGTTGAAGATAAAATCAAGATGGCCACCAATGTCTGTCAGTGCAGAGGAAGAAGCATTTGCAATCACCACAAGCATTCCAATTCCAAGATCCAAGATGCATAAGAAAGTATTTTTATTCCAATAGCCCAGAGCCAAAAATCTCTAGATCTTTGCCCCATTTACAATGAGAAGCTCTCTCCTTTAAATAGGAATGAAAGATAACAAACTCCTAACCACCTTTCAAATGGATGACTAAGATTAAAAGATCAAAATATTCTAATCAATGGTTGAGATGAGCTCAACATAAAGTACATGGATCAATACAATAATATAATATATCAATGGACTAAATCACCCTAGGAGAGGGGATCCCACTCTAGCATATGCCGGACAAGCAACAACACAGGGGATGGCAGTGTCTCACAAATGGATAAGTTACTTTCAAAGGTGCTTATTCACCTTGAAAAATGCTCACAATCCAAATCAAATACAAGTGAGGCCAATAATACTTTAGATATAACTTTTTAAGAACCATTGGTTTTTGGGCCTTTGAATTTCCATAGCCTTGGTCCATGCATTAATTACATGGATTTTAATATTGAGGCTTCATGCATTTGTGTATGTTTAAAAACACTACTTTTCATGAATGTTTTTTTACAAGTTATTCATTTCAATATACTTCATAGCCAATTTCATTAGGCTTTCCTTGCATTCATGTATGTTCGAAAACACTACTTTTAATGAATGGGCTTTTTCTAAGATACTCATTTCATTTCCAAATACATTGTATTGATGGCAACGCTATTCGTTTCAAGTTTAGCCAACAGAACCTAGGCAACTCAGAGGCGAGACACAAATAAACAGGGAATCTTGTCCAACATAGAGACTCTAGTGGGGAAAGGTCCTCCATGCCACAAGTCAAGTAGTATGTCGAGCAAAAAACATAAATGGAAGATAATGGATGGGTGGAGATAATGAACAATGAAACCGACACTAGCCAGCCAAAGTATGGTGGGAATGATCACCTATATTCTCCCTAAGGAGGGTAAGACCAATGAGTATGGGTCAAGAACTTCCAGGTCTAGGTAGGGGCATACATACATAATATCGATACATCCAAATCCACATATTTATATGACCGCCAGATCACGACACTAAATGCTAAGACATGTCACGAGAATGAGTATAAAAGCAATAATAACCATAACACAAGATAATATCTGCTGAGTCATATACATGTAAATAACCAATCTGAAATAACATCCGTCTAATGAGGAACTTTTGCTGCAACTCTGGGCAATACTGACTACTCTATAAATGGCTAAATGGCTACATCAGTCCTCAAATTTGAGTGCCCTGAGACTCAATCATGGCATGGGAGAGTACTATAGTCCATCATCAAATAATGATCCATCATAGATGCTCATCTCAACATCTCATATGTAAGGGAACTGGCTGAAAAGTGTACTGGAATCTGAAAAATAGAATATGGTAGCCTGACTACTATATGTGCGATAACATTCCCTTGACTAAAAAAAGTGGATTTAGCCATTAGTTTTTTGTTTTTAAAAAAAGTATTTGAGCAAATAATGGATTTGGAAAGGGAAATTATTATTTAAGTGTAAAGAAGTTGAGGTACATGTGAGACGCCTAAACGGGAAAATAGGTAATTAAGCACACAAGATAGAAAGGATTGGCGTTGTTATCACCAAACTTGTAGTTTCCTCTATGAGGTGGATCCAGGATGGATGGTAGAGGGATGGGCAACTAAAGAGGTGGAACCAAGATAGCCTCGACTCCCAAATGGATGGTTGTCACGCCAATCGAGGCAATCTTCACTTTATATTGTCTTAGTCCAAGACAACAATGGGGGAGACCCAGATCTTCTCTCGACAGGAGAGATCAGACCAGAACACCAGATCAAATCAAATGAAGTTGAAGTACGTAAGGTGGAAGGTGGAGTAAACCCTAGATCTATGGGTGAAGTCACAAGGTGAATTAGGGCTTGGATTAGGGGATTATGAGATGTGAAATTTGATCCAAGTTCGAAATACAAGTGACCTATGAGCCTATTACTAGATCCGAGATTAAGGTACTAGCAAAAGATGACAATATCCACTGCCTTGGGAAACGTGACCAATGTAGGGAAGGCAAGAGAGGGATTGGGGCTACCTAGTACCATGGGGTAGACTCAAAAGAAGGTATTATAGTATCAAAGCACCTGAGCCACAAGGGAAAAGATCAAATCACAAGAGGAGGCAACATGAAGGGTAGCGCTAAGGTTTAGAGAACAATGCCTTGGGATTTGGGCCAAATGGAGTCACGTAAGAAAAACGTTTTGGAAGACCCACTAAGGGTATGAACCGATCTACAAAACTAAAAAATGGTTTGCCAAGAGATCAAGCGGTTTGATCTATAATATTTTTTGATTTTTTATATTTAGGGTTTAAACATGAAAATGAAAATGCCAATGGATTGAGATCTAGAAAAGAAGAACTAACCTGTAGATATTACCTGGAAAACCTTGTAGATGCCTTGATGATGATGATCTATGCCGCCTTGATCAATTTGAGAAGATTTGGAGGAAGCTTCTATGTAAAACGATTTTCCCAAAGAAGCCAATGCACCCTCTCTCTTGCACAACAAACATTAACCATATCAGATTTGATGCGTCAAGATAAAAGAACAAATGCTACAGACAAATAACAATATGAAATCATAGATCACAATGATACTAATGAAAACCCCCTGATACAAGCGAAGCCAAGCTAAGCGAGTTGAGGAACCCCTGCAAAAACGCCCAAGTTAAAGTCGCCCTCCCGTAGACAAGACAATGTTTACAAAAAAAATATAGATCTCACAACAAATACCCAAATGCTCGGAAGCAATAGATTTTCCAATCACCATTTAAGAACACTAGATGCAAAGGA
The DNA here is from genome assembly GCA_001517045.1 of Pseudotsuga menziesii. Lineage (NCBI taxonomy): Eukaryota > Viridiplantae > Streptophyta > Pinopsida > Pinales > Pinaceae > Pseudotsuga > Pseudotsuga menziesii. The sequence continues at coordinate 1,262,265 of LPNX010749050.1, read as the reverse complement.
GATCCAAGAATTTCCAGAAAAATAGTTTTTCTATTATCTAGATCCAAGAGCCAAAGACCCCTTTACAATGAGAAGCTCCCTCCTTTAAATAGGAATGAGAGAACCAAAATCATAACCACTTTTCAAATGGGTGGCTAAGATTAAAAGATCAAAATGTTTTAATCAACGGTTGAGATGAGCTCAACAAAAAGTACATGGATCGATATAATAATATAATATATCAATGGACCAAATCACCCTAGGAGAGGGGATCCCTCTCAATAAAAAATAAATAAAGCTCATGGTGGGTCCAGGGAGTGTTAACTAACTCTCCTAGTGTGTCCCCATGGCACAACAAAAATAATATAATTTTTGAAGTACAAAATAGTGCCTTTCTGAAAAAATCGTGAGCCTCCAAAAGCTCTAGAAAATAATAAAATATGCCGGAGAGATGGATGTGGGTCCATCAAGGTGCTGAAACTGCTAGAGAAGGAGTGGAAGACATCACACTCATCATCAGGACTCATCCCATGCCATTTCCTTGCCTCAGTAGCCCAAATCGAATTCTTTAGTAACCATTTTTATTATTTTAAATCTGCCTCGGGAAACGTGATACAGCCAAATCAGCCTCCTAGGGTGCCAGCGTTATCCAACTGAGCCCACCAGGCTCTCTGGGATTGGGGTCATATGGTAAAAACAAGTGGTTGGACCACTCCCTCCTCATACAGCTCCCTAGGTGAAACCATCAGATGATCTTATTGTCTCGACAGGCCATTTAACATGGCAAAACTACTCCAGAATAGTACACTGAGCCAAATCATCCCTGTTACTGCCCGGAACTGAAAGCAAGCTATCTCATTGGACTCAAGGAGTCCAAATCCATCTAAGGTGCATAATCATATACCCTACAGATCTCTGCATAATCAAGAATAATATCCAATATGCCCAGACAGATAAAATAATAATCTGTAAATGATCAATAATATAACCCAAGCTAACATTCATCTGCTGCAAGTGTTTAAATGTTAAGACATGCTCTACAAATCATTCAAATAACACTTATAACAAGTAGCAAGTCATTTCACTGGCGATCTATCAACCAAATATAGAGTTTCATTTATTATCTATAACTTAGATC